>BMAV01008988.1:0-10165 GCA_019973955.1 Trichonephila inaurata madagascariensis
GATGTCCACCAACCGTCGGCCCTTCTTGACCAAGGCCCACCGAGCCAAGTTCCCCCGGCCCACTTCACGAGGTTTCCAAGGCGGCTGGCCCCCCTTTGATGGCGTCAGCCGTCGCCGGGGGCTCGCCGCCACCGGGGGGGCCATGCAGTTCCCAGAAAAAGGTGTGGTTCCAGATCGGGGCTGGTTGTTGTGATGCCGCCGGAAGATTTCCGACGATCTTTTCCCGGGGTCATGTTTTCAAATTCGGTGCCCTTTTGCGGTTGTTCAGGTTCACCACATAGGCGTTGTGGTGCTTCCCATGGTGGTACTCCAGCTTTTTTCCTGGCTGATTGGGTGCCAGCGCGTCAATCGCAGGGGGCAGGGGGGGAAAGGTATGTTCCAGGGTTTTTTCCTTCGTGGTTGAAATTTTTTGGGACGGGCCAGCACCTGTTGCGCAGAGCGCCTGCAGCCCTCCCCGGCCCTCGCGCGGGGCCTGCACTGCGCGCATTGCTGACCCTGGCCCTCACGCCCCCGGGAAAAAAGGGCATTGTAGGAACAACCGTGACCCTGGGCGAAAGCGCGCGCCAAATGGCCCATTTGGCCCGCTGCTGCGGGGTGGATGTAAATTTGACCTTGATCCGGCCAATCGGCCTCAGGAACTGCCTGCCACCCCCACCCCCCGCACCCCGAACGCGCAAAAGCGGGCCGCAGTTCAGAGCAGGCGCGGCTGCGTCACCCCGGCCCAGGCTGCCGTCGGCCAGCTGTGCCGGGGCCGTGCCCGGTGGCGGCTGCGCCCCTGGTCCCCGGGATGACCCCGGCATCGGTCAGCGGGCATAGCCGCGCTGCAGCACCAGGCGCGGTCCAGCAGCTGCAGGCGAAGCCCATGCGCGCCGGTGATCCGCGCGCCGGTCCCGCGACGCATGCCGGCGGAACTGCGCCCAGGCCCCCGCCCCCCCAGGCCATGCCCCTGCACCCAACTGCATGGCATGGCCAGTCGCTGGGGGTTGGGGAGCTGCCCGGCTGCGGGGGGGTTTTGCTGGGCCGGCCCAGGCCGCGCGCCAGGTCAGGCGCGCTGCTGGCGGTCCAGCAGCCCCTGCCCCTCCTCAGGCGGCCCTGCGAGCTGCGCCCCATCCCGACCTCGCGCGGCTGGCCCCCCGCGGGCCCCCGCCCTGGGGGTGGGGCGCGCAGGTCGGCGCAGGGTCGGCAATGGTGAAGCGGTCTCGTGCCCCACGCCGCGTCGCGGCACCGGGGTGCACGATGGTGCGGGCCAGGGCTCGTCATTGAAAGGGCCCAAAGGTTTTGATGGAGCCGCCCCCCCACCACAAATGGGGTCCTGGGGGGCGCGCCGGGACCGAGCCATCAACCCAGCCCGCCTTCCCCCGCCAGGCCATAAACCTTTTCAGCATCGATCAGGAGGCCGGGGCCTGCACGCCCCGCACCAGGGCAGGCACCACACCACGGGGATATGGGGCGCGGGGGCCCCGTGATCACATCTCGGCCGGGCCCCCGGGGAATACCACGCCGCGCGGCAGCGCGGCGGCGCCCGGGCCGCGTCGAAAAAGGGCCCCGGGCCTCCAGCCCGCCTTCAGGAAGAACTGCTCGAACAGGGCGCCCTGGCCCCCGCGATGCCCGACGACCAGTTGCATCGCCACGCTGCTGTAGACGCCCAGCCGGCCCCCCCAACTCACCCCCCCTGCGCGGCGAAAAAACCATGACTGGGCCGCACGCCGGAAAAGGGCAGGGTCGCCCCCCCCCTTTATGCTGGTAGCAATGCCCGCTGGCCGCGCGGAAAACCCCTGATCTCCCCGCGCACCGCCCCCGGGGTTAACGTGCCTGCGGGTCGCTCACGGCGCCCAGCGCGCCCCAACCAGCGGGGCCGCTGTGGGGTTTATTCGCCGAAGCACCACTCATGCGGCCTCCCCCGGGCTGCATGCAGTGCAACATTCCCACAGGCAGGCGGTTTAGACCCGAGCAGGCACTTTGGCGGCAATTTGCAGAACACTCTCAAAAACACCTCGCAACAATTGATTCATAAAAATTTTTTGGGAACAAAGAATTCACATTTTTCACGTGTCCTTCCCCGCGCGGGGTTTTCCGCGATAACAAAATTATCCACAGAAATCTGTGCTTGGGGACCATCAAAAACCCGTATGGGGGCCGCCCCTTGCCCGGATGCTGCGCCGGGTCCGTTTTTTGGCGATCGCGGACCGGACGCCTGGACCGGCCAATGGCTGGGGCCAAAACGTCGGCCGTTAAACGCGGGGAAAAACTTGCTGTCGATCAAAAAGCCGCAGGCTGGCCGATCTGGCCACTGATTGCCTGCTCCATCCCCTGGCCCCGGTCTTTGAACGTTTCGTGGCGCTGAAAACGGCCCCGCGTGGGCCGCCCGCCCTGCTGGGCGGGCGATTTCCCTGTCCCCGCGCGGCCTGCCCCGCCAGGAAGTCGTGCGCACTGTCCCAGCCCCACGCTGGGCGAAGTCCGGCAAGCGGACTGCGCGCCCTGCGGCCCACCCGGACAGCGCAAGAAGACCGCGCCTCCAGGAAGGCGCCGCCGCTCTCCCCACCCCGGGAAAACCCGGCGCGCTGGCCACCATCGCCTCTGCAGCGCCTTTGCGGGGCCTGCTGGGCACGGTGATCGGCATGATCGGATCTTCGGCTCGCAAGGCGGCGCATCCCCCCGGGGCGGAAACCCGGCGCAGCTGGCGGCGGCATCCCCACGCCCTGAAAAAACCGGCCTTCCCTGTCGTCCCTTTCCCGGCCTGATCTTCTGGCGCCCTTGCCCCCGGGTCAGGCTACCTGCTGGGCTGGGCTGGCTTAACGTTGTGCGCCACCTTTCGCGTGGCGGCAAGTGAACCCGCAGAACCCGCACCAAGAGCCCCGCCGAACTTCCCTCCCCGCCGCCGTGAGGCCCGAGATCAACCCGTCCCCTTCATCGATGGGGGCTGCGGTGGTGCGACCTGATGCTGTCCACCACCCAGCAAGTTCACCGAGCGCAGCTGACCCTTCCCCTGGGGTGTCGGCAGCAGCGCGACCGGCCCGAAAACATCGTCGCCATCGCCCCCGACGGCCGCTCGCCATCAACGCCGGTGGAAAACCCACGTCCCGGCCCGACCCAGGCACTGGCCGCAGCGGCCGTTTCCGGCAAGGACGCGTGGTCATCATCAGCGCCGACCCACCGCGCCGCCCGGGCCGGGTGTCGGTGAGGGAAACCCCTGCGCCGCGCCGGCCCCCAATCCCCTTTGCCACCCGACCCGGCCCGCGCCGGGCGCTGGGGGCAAGGCCTCCAGCCGGGGGCCCCCGCCCCCGGCCCCCGGGGTTTGGCCCTGGCGCCACCGGGGCCCGCGGCCTGCCCCTCCCCCGTCCCTGGCCGTGCCCTGCGGGGGTGCATGGGCCCCCTTGCCTGGGTTTGGGCGTGCAGGCCGGGCCGCATTCCGGTCTCGTCGGGGAATGTGATTGCGGGCGGCCCCGGAAAAAACCCCCCGTCACGCTCGCCGGCCCCCATCTGCGGGACGGGCTGCCCCCGGCCGTTCCCCGGGTTTGGCCGCAGCCGGATGATTGCCGAAAGCCCGAAAGCGCCCCCGCCGATGTGGGCGATGAACCCGCTGCTGGCGCGTGCCACCGTGCCGGTCTTCGGGGCCCCCAAAGCGCATCGAGGCCGCCCAGGCCCTGCGCGCCCGCCATTTGGATGTGGTCATCAGCGACGACGGCCTGCAGCACCCCCGGCCCGCGACATCGAGCTGTGCGTTTTAAGACGACGGCATCGGCAATTGGTGCTGCCCGGGCCGCCCGCTGCGCGAACCCCGGCGCGCCCGTCACCCGTGCTGCCCCGGGACCTGCCCCCCCAACGGGTCGCCCGCCCTTTTCCCGCAGCGCCCTGGCCGCGAGGCGTCAATCGCACGTGACCATTCCCCCGGGGGCCCTGCGCGGCGGCCCCTGGGGGCCGTGGCCGCCGTTGCCCGGCCCGGGGCCCCATCTGGCCAGCGAACAGGGCCTGGCGCTGGGCAGCCGGCGCTGGGGTCACTATAATTTTGAGCTTCCAGCGCCTGGGACCAATGAAGCCCCGCGGGGCTGCCGAAAGGATGCGGTCAAGCTGTGGGCCCACCCCCGGCGGGGGTTTTGCGCTGCAATTCGCTGCCCCCGTTTCGGGCGCTGCTGGATAGCGGCTGCAGGGGCGCGGCCACGCCCCTGACTATCATCACCGTTTTGGCTCGCCACGGCGCCCCCCCTCAAAACACGGCCCCGAAATGGACCCCAAAATTTCCGAACGGGTCTCCCCCCGTCACCAAGGGCCGCTGCGTTTTTGCCCCCGCGGCACCGGGAACTGGTCTCGCGCGCCGCCCCGGCCACCCCGTGCGCGACGGCATCCCGGTGTCCCGGGGCCCGAAGCCCGCACGCTGGACGACGACGGCTGGGACGATCGCGCCCGCAAGGCCCGATTTGGCGACCCGCCCCCCCTTTTGTTCTCCCCCGCACCATGCCCACCGCGCCCTTCAGGTTCTGATTCCGCCCCTTGCCTCCAGCCGCCTGCCAGGAAACCCCCTTTGCGGGCGCGGCCTTCCGGGGTCGTGGGGGTGGCACGCGCCCCGGCACCGCCAGCGCTGCGTGGTCGCGGCGGATGACGAAAGCATCGTCGCCGCCTGCCCGCGCATGGCGTTGCCCCCGTACCCGCGCGACCACGCCAGCGGCAGGCCCCGGCCGGGCCCGCGAACCGGGGGGGGCGCGACATCGTCGTCAACGTCCCGGGCGACGAACCGTTGATCGCTCCCGACCTCATCGATGCCGGGGCCCCCTGCTGCCGCAGCGCCCCGGCCACATGGGGACGGCGGCCAAAGCCATCGGCCCGGCCGACTTCCCAACCCAACGTGGTCAAGGGTCGTCTGCGTGCCCGGGGCAACCCACTACAGCCCCGCCCCCACCCCGCGCGTGAACTGCGGCCAGGCATGGGGGACGGCATCTGCAGCGCATCTGCAGCGCCGGGGCCACCCCCGGGTTCGCGCCACTCGCCACACGGGATCTACGCTACCCTGCCGGTTTCCCGCGCTTGCGCTATCTCCGCCCCAGGGGCTGGAGGCGCTGGGAAAAGTTGGTGCGCTGTGGCCCGGCCCCCCATCGCCGTCCACCTGACGCCCCATGCACCCCGGCCCCGGGGTGGACACCCCAAAATCTGGGCGGGTGCGCGCCCGGTTGTCCGCCTGAATCCGATCCCGCAAAGCCAATACGGGCAACGGGGTGCCCCGGGATCGCCATTCCCAAAAAACGCGCGGTTTTGTCGGGCACAAAACCAGTTTTGGAATTTCACAGGGCAGTTTTTCCCTCGCGGTAAACCAGTGTTGCCCTGTGGTCTATCCCCCGCGCAAAATATGAGCTGACGCCGCCCCCCGGGGCCGATCCCGGGGCAGAACTATTGGGGGCTTCCAGAAAAATGATTTTGTTTGGGCACCCGGCGCCCAAACGCACGAACCGCCATCTGCCGAAGTCGGCATCCCCCAGTTTTCCCCCGGGCAGCTGCGTGCCGCCGTCAGGGGGAAACGCCCGGGGCCCACGGGCCCAAAGGCCCGTGATGGACCCCGGGCCCAAACTGGTGGCGACCTGATCATCAATCTGGTCAAGGAACGCATCGCCCAGGCCGTTGCCCAACGGCTTCCTGTTTGATGGATTCCCCGCACCATTCCCCAGGCAGCGCCATGAAAGGGCCCCTGGCGGAAGCTGGACTCGTGCTAGATCGACGGGCCCCTTTGACGCCCCCATCGGGGCGCAGGCGGCCGCCGTTCCCCCGCCTCTGGCCGCCCTACCACGCAAGTTCACCCCCCCAGGTCGAAGGGGGACGACGTGACCGGCGACCCCGCGGTGCGGCGCAAAACGACAAGGAAAAACCGTAAAGAAGCGCCTGGACGTCTCAGCAGCCAGACCCCCCCCCTGGGGGACTACCCGCGCAGGGGCCAAAAAGGAAGCCGCAGGGGGCCCCAAACCGCGCCATCAGCGGCCTGGGCTCGGTCGAGGCCCCCCAACCCCACGGCTGCACTGGCTGGTGATGGGGGCCATGTCCCGGGGAAAAAAAAGCCCCCGCCGGGTGCTTTTGACCGCCAGCAACTGAAGAAATGCCGGCGAGCCCCCCGCTCAGCGCCCCGCGCTGCCGCCACATCATCGCAATCGGGCCTTTACGGGCAGATGCCCAGATGGGCCTTCCCCGGGTTGGCCCCAAAGGCCGGGGCCACGGGCACCTTTCCGCGCGTGCCCCCCCAGACCCAGACCCCCCTTGTGCGGGCACGCTCGGCCGCTTCCTTTCCCGTGAACCGTCGCATTCCCGTGCCACCACGAGACCCCACGCCTGCCGCCACCGCGCATCCCGCCGCTGGCCGCGCCAGGCGCCCGAACCACCTCCCCCGGGCACCATCCAGCGCCAGCAACCAGGGACGGCCGCAGGCCCCCCTTGGCCCGCGGACGGCGCGGGGGCACCAGCCAGCGCCCCGCCCTTCTTCCACCAACGCCGCGGCCCGCCTTCCCACGGGCGCATTGCCTGCACCCGGTAGGGTGGCCCTTTTCCCCCGGGCCCCGCCCCCTCGGGGTCACGGGATCGCCGATTCTGCGGTCCTCGGCCCGGGGGGAGTGGCCGGGGCATGGCGCAGGTCAACACAAGGGTTTTGGGGGCCGGCGGGATTTTTGCGCAGCCAGGCCGCCTTCCAGCGTTCCCTTCCCCGTGTCACCACGGCGCGTGTATCCCACCCCCCAGTCCGCGTGCGGCGCGCAACAACCCCGCCACACGGGCCGGGCCTATCCGTTTTTCCACCTGGCGATCTGCTGCGTCTGCACGGGGCCCCCGCGCCTGCTCCAGGTGGCACGGGCCCCCAGCAGCACTGCCCGTGATCTGCCCCGGGCCTTGTACCCCACGCCCTGCGACTGCGAATCCGCCCGGCCGGCGATGGTCCCGCCGTCCCAGAATACCAATTTTTGACTCCCCCCGCCCTCGGAAAACTGGTTAAAAAACGTCTGAAAATCATCAGATGGCCCCCCCCAGCCTGCCATCTGCCCTCAAAAACCGGACGCACCCGTCCCCACCAAACTCACCGCCCGCCAGCAACGATCCTGGACCTGATCCAGGCCGCCATCCCCCCCGGGGCGCGCCTCCCACCCGCGGGGGAAATCCCCAAACACGCTGGGTTTAAGTCCGCCAACGTGCCGGGGAACACCGCGGCCCTGGCCCGGGTGGGGATCGAACGGTCACGGCACCTCCCCCGGGACGCCTGCGTACCGACACCGTGCGCAACATCAATCCGGCGCGGCACCTTTTTGGACTGCCGCTGTCGGCCCTGGCACCGCGATGTCCCCTGGGGGGCCGCGTTTGCGGGGGGCTCGCCCTTCTCGCGCAGGAACAATGACCAAATATTTCAGCCCCCCTTTCCCAGCGCGCCCCGACTATTCGGCGTGCGCGGCATGTCCATACGCGACGCGGGCTATGGCGGCGATTTTCCCCGTGCTCCCCCACCGAACCCGCAACGGCCAGATCGTCGTGGCCCCTGGGGGCGAATCACCGTCAAACCCTGCGCCGCACCCGCGGGCGTGGGGAAATTCTCCGGAGGAACCCCCCTTCCCCGGGGATCCCCGTCGCCCCGAAGGGCCTTTGCCATTGAAGGCCTGGCCGTGGGGCTGATCCCCAACAACATGTCCGAAAACGGACTGGCGGCCCCCAGGCCGCCTCATCCCATTCACGCACCGCCCAGGGTGGTAGGCGCGGCCCTTTGGGCTTGCCCTGGGCGGAGCCCCCAAACCGCAATCCGCCTTTCCCTGCCTCTTTGAAACACGCCAAAAAGGGCGTCCCTGGGATTCGCCCGCCCCTGTCTTCTTTTTTCCCTTTCCCGCCGGCACATGGCCCCCCCGTGCGACCGCCGGGTCGGCCTCCACTTGCAAACCCCCTGAGTGCCAGCCATTACCTGGGAGCACCCAGGCCCCCCAACGGATCTCTTTCAGCAAGGGGCCCCCCCCCAGCAACGCCGCGGCAAGGCAGCCACGCGCTGCAGACCAGGATCACGTCCTGCCCCCCTTTCTGCCGACGCAGCCCCCCCCTGCAATCCGCACCTGGCGGCCTTCAGGCCCCGGGATCATCCAGCGGTCGCCGCAGGAGCAGCCGGAATGCCTGTTCTCTCCGGGCGATGGCCGATGCTGGCCGCGCTGGGCATGGAAGGCCCTGGCGGACCAGCACCAACTGAGGCCCCCATGCAAGGTGTGCGAAACGCCGAAAAATTGGGGGGAGGGGCCTGGGCGGCTTACCCCCTTTCCCTGTAGCGCACATGCAACGTGGACGCCCCCCTCTTTCGGGAGGGTGCCGGCCTGAAGATAATTGATAAATTCTTATTATCTTTTGCAGCAGCGATTGCCACTCCCCCTCCGCCCCACCCTTTCTCGTGCACAGCCTCTACCAGAACCACCATCCCTGGCTGGAAGCCCGCTGCGCAAACCCTGGGCAACCGTGACGTGCCGCCCCCCTGGCCCAGGACACCTTTTTGCGCCTGTGCGCTCGCCCCGCCGCGCGGCATCCCGAACAGGCGCTACCTGGCCCCCATCGGGGCCCTTTGCCGACCGCCCGCCGCCGCTGGGGGTCCCCTCTGGGCCTTTTGGCCCATTGCCCCAATCGCGGGGCCTTCGCCCGAAAAGGGGCCACCCAGCAGACCCTGCTGGATGTGGCCCGACTCCAGGGCCTTCCTCCCAAAGGTTCGGGGGCCTTCTGCTGGCCCAGTTCAGGAACGGGGCCCCCGGATCGCCCGGCCCCCGGGTGTATCGCTGCACCGCGCAAACCCCTGACCCGGGCGAGGGACATTGCTGCCTGGCCCTGGCATAGCCCGGGCGAGACATCTGGAAGGCAACGACCGCCGCGCCTTGAGGGCCCGCCGCCCCCCGGGGGTTCGCGGCGCCTCTCCCACGGGGCCTGGGACTGGCAGAAATGGCATGACCCGCCCCGCCCCCCAGCGCGCCGGCCGCGTGCAATCCGTCCCCCGCGCCTGCCTCTGCCCGCCCCCCTGGCCCCCCGGGGCGGGGCCTGGCCCGCCCACCCGCCGCCCGTGGTGCGCGGCGCTCGGGCCTGGCGCGGCCCCCGGCCCCGGAGGGCCCTGGAAGGCGCACCACGGGAAAGCTGGCAGGCCGGGCAGCGCACAGCCACGGGCGACGCGGGATCAAAGCCCCGACCCCCGGTGGCCTGGATCGGCCCCGGGACCCGTTTTCGACGACCGGCAGCGCGTGCGCCCTGCCCCTGGCCGCATCCTCGTCGCCACCGACCCCCGACGCGCTGGGCCCCCCCTTCACGTGCGACCCCGAAGGCCACTGGCCCGGGCACGCGCTTCACGGTCCATCTTGCGGACGGGCCTTGCCTTCCCGTGCTGGAAAAAGGCCGTGCGCCTGCAGCCTCTGGACGGCGATGCGCCCTCCGCACAAATTTCAGGCCGGGCCGGCCGCCCCCGTCCAGCGCCACCCAGCCGCCCACGTCCGCAGACCCCTTGCAGCCAGCTGGCATGAAGGCGGGCTGGTCGCGCTGGACATGCCGTGGGGCCCGCTGATTGCGCCCGCCCGCTACCGGCCCGGGTACCTGGGGCCCCCGAGGTCGCCGGGGGTTTCCGGCGCCTTTCCCGTGGATGACACGGGTGCGCCCCCGGCCGCGCTCGTCAGCCCTTTCCCCTGCAACGCGCAGCCGCCCCCTATTGGGTGGGTGCAAAACGCGATCAACTGAGATGGGATGAGGCCGTGGCGGTCTCTTTTTTGGCCGGCCTTCAGACAGGCGCGTACGGGTGACGCACCACGTCGAAACCCCTCCTCGTCGGAGGGGGCGACAAAGTACAGTGATCAGGTCGAATTTCATCGCTGGCCTGAAAAGGATCTCGCCTGCCGCATTGCGCACACGCAAACCTGCTTGCGACCTCGTCAGGACATCCAGAAAAAGGCGGTGCGAGGCGCCCCTTTTTTGAACACGCTGCGCGCCCGGGCCCCGCCCTCCAGGGTATTGGCCGGAAAAATCCAGCACCCCCGACCACCAGCGTAGCACGCCTGTACATGCGCCCCATCAACCCCGGCCGCGTGCTGCAACGCCGTAATCGGCCCCGACCTCTCGCCGGGGGCAGGCCGGCCCAAACCAGATCCGCGACCAACACCGTTCCGGGCCGGCCCCCTTCCGCGCCAGCGTTTACTTTCCCCAGGGGATCTTG
>BMAV01008989.1:0-35592 GCA_019973955.1 Trichonephila inaurata madagascariensis
CCCCTACATTCCGTTTTTGGGCCCTTGTCCTTCCTTACCTTGGGCGGCCAAGATATTCCGATAATGGGGGACCACTGGCACGCTTGCCCAAAAGGTTCTTCGTCAATCACCGGATTGAATTGCTTCCCTGGCAAACTCACTCTCCAGATCTTTCTCCGATAGAAAACATGGGTCCAGGTTGCTCAACGATTGACCCAGATTACCCCCCAACTGCCACATCAGATCAACTTTGGCAACGTGGGGAAGCTGCTTGGTCTACTATACCCCAAGAACACATCTAAAGTCTCCTAAATCAATGCCGAGGCGTGTGGCAGCGGTGATCTCCAACAATGGCGGCTACTCTGGCTACTGATTCTGGCAGGAACCACACTTCACAGAAGTCTATAAATTTAATCATTTGATACTTGGTCAACATGTTATCTACAAAATAAATTTTGTTGTGCTTTTTCTTGTCTTTCTTGGTGTTGCATTTACTGTGGCCAGCAGTGTATATATATATGTGTACATTGCAACACAAGCTCTATAAAAGATTCATCAGAATTAAATAAAAATGTTCACACATATTGCTTGTGGTATAACTCATTATAAGGCCGTAAGAAAACTGATACGGATGACGTCCGATTACAAAAATTAGTGACGATATGTCAACTTCACAAATAACATATAGACGTTACCATTCGTGCTAGATTAACACTAGATTGTCCGGGATTTCGATTAACCTTAAACATCCATTTGTGTTGTTTCAACACCGCGATATGAAATATATAAAATAGTTGTAATAAGACTAAGTAAATGCAGGACTATTACTCTCTAGGATTTAGTTTTAAGACTTTTTAATGTTATTTCATGTAATCATCATATGTTATAAACCCTTACGTTGATATCATGTTTCTCGAAGCTTGTTGGAGCCCTACTTTGTCGCAAAAGATTTCGAATCGCAAATCTGCCAGCCACATTACTATTATGTGGTATCCATTATGTGCCACCACTAACTACACTTAGCAGGATTTACTGGAAGATTATAAATTTCATCTGCACTTTCTTCAGATTTTTCACAGTCGTTTTCACTCAATATTATGTGTGTTCATCGGAATCTAAATTAGAACAAGACAGCTCACACACCATCATCCGATTCATTCTCAGAAAGCTCTCACAACAAATTAGCAATTTCATCAGAAATTAGACCTTTTCTACGAGTCATCCTTTCAGGGTGTCTGCCCTACACAAAATTCGAAAATCGAATGAAATTCTTTTATGAGCAGTTAAGCAAATTCTATGCAACGAAACACTTAAGACACAACGATTTTAGTATAATTGACTCATTTCCGCTGATAATCCAATAACATTGCATTCAAGGTCAAATAAATTTGTGATATTACTTCCGAAATTTCCTTTCACTAATGGTATCTACTTAGTGAACAATCTTTTGGAGAGCTATTTGTAATAATAAATTGTCTTGGTGTCGAAATGACATCTGCGGACGTTCTGGGTATATTTAGCTGTAAAATCTTTCCTAATTAACCTAGAACCTCAAAACCTTTTCTGTGTGATCCCCATGTAAAATTATTAGAAATTACTAACAATTTTCAAAATCCCTGCAAAAATGCAGAAAAGAAAACAAACTCAACAGGCTCCGATGCCCAATAGTCACCGATGGATATTCTAGTGCTTAAGGGGAGGAGAAGAAAATAAGACGCGTTTGTACAACTTGCAATGTCTCTTTGTTGATTGATCCCTGTTTTATAAAATTTCATAGAAAATTTTATATAATTAAATTCTTAAATTTATGAGTATCTGATTTAAAATCCTTTCGTAGTCATCTTAAGGTATCCGACTACGTTCGGCATCGCGATTTTGCAAAAGCGCATAAATGGATAACTGTCATATTTAGTGTCACTTATATTATAATACATGTATAAAATTGTTTTAAGAACATTTTGACAAAAAAATTATTTAAATACAATATTCTGGCAAACAATTAACTTAGAATAACCAACCGAAGTAACACCCTTTTATAAAAAATGATTCTAAAAAAATAATATATTTATAATATATATATATATATATATATATATATAAAGTAATGACTTCTCCAGAGAGTCTGAACTATGATTTTTGAAAAATTCACATTGTTTTCAGAGTTACAACCAATTAAAATAATTATCGGCGTTTTTTTCTTAAAATTTCTCCCTTCTGTTGTCGTAAAACATGGATAAACCAACTTGTAAGTTATATATTTCAAAAATTCTAGTAGAGCCTCTGTACAGAGGCCTGAGCTATATACAAGCAAAATATTATTATAATAGAAGCATTTTTAACAAAAGGAGAATATTTTGACATTGGGTCATTGTATGTTCATTTTTTGTCAAAATAGTGTACTTAAGTAATTTTTTATTGTAATACTATTCCTAAAACAATTTTATATACATTTTCTAATCTAAGTGACAGTAAATATCATAAATATTATCCATTTATACGCTTTTGCAAAATCACGGTTCCTAACGTAGTCGGATACCTTAATCATGTAATGCGATATAAAAGGAAAACAAGTCAAAATATGTCTGAATTTGGAAATACTCCTAAAGAGTAGTAAAACAAACATAATTTCCACACAAAAAATGGTCTTAAAAATCAAATTAATTTATGGTAATAACTAAATGAATTTCGTTTTATAAATCAATCTCAATGCCAAAAATATTTTAACAAAACGTAATATGAAAAAAATGGCCCCGTAAGTTAAGTAAAAGAACAACTTCAAGGAATTTTTTACAAAGATATCGAAAACTAATATTATTTCGTTTTAGGACATTTTTAAAACTTGGCGTAAAACTTATAAACCATAAAATAATTTTTTTGGGAAAAAATTAACTTACCTTGAGTCATACTTCTTAAAGCATAAATTCCGTTTAATTTGTTTTCGGAAGTCTCATTTAGTTCAGTTTCACATTTCTTGAGTATATAATCTGGCAAAAATTTCATTTGAAAAGGTAAAATTTCTTCATTTTCCACCTTTAAATGTGTAGCTTCAAATGTCTCATCTGGCGAATAAAAATGAATTATACAGATAATACAAATAAGATTTTTCTTTACCATAACGATTATATATTTGACACAATGTTGCATTTTTTGTAATATTTTTCCTATTTATAAAAGCGTTCTTATAATTTATTTATGGAATTATGTTAAATATAATAATTTTAATTCCTAAGTTTTTCAATGGTATTCTTTAAATATTTTTTTCTATGTCACAAGAGAAATTATAAACTAGTTTTTCCGTATATCTGCTGCTATTTAAAATGGATAAAACATGTCATAATATTAAACACATAGATTTAACTTAAAAATTCCTAACATTAAGACTTGAGCCGGGCATTGTAAATATGTACATATTTGCAGACCATGCTAAACTGGCTCAAAAAGCATGCGCTACGAAAAACATTGAGAGCAAGGTACGTTTCTTTCTATTTGCTGTATACCCTATGACGGGCTCACGCGTCTTTTCTGTAACATAATCTCTGGGTTCTTTGACGGCCAAGATTAATGGGAACTCTTTTCCAACCCAAATCCAAGAAGCGAAATGTGAATATGAAATGAAAATAAGATAGCTTTTAAAAAGAACAGAACAAGTAAGCAGAAGCTGCTTGGCTATTTAGGGAAGGTTATGTTTGGAAGAGATACGAGTGCGAATTGACAGCTTATCATAAAGTTACCGAGATATCCAGCCATTGATACAAGGTGCATACCACGCCCAGACGTTTCCGTTCCGTAATAGAATCTTAGTTTGGATTAAGGTAGGATTGATTATTTGATATTAGGACTTGTAATATTATCAGAATTGAAAGTAGGCGGATAATATAATTATTTAGATAAAGTGGTCTAACTTACGCTATTCGGTTTAACAATCGCTGTGTGTTTGATTCATTAGTTTCTCACTTATATAAATTTGTCTAAATTGTTAGAGGTTTAAGTTATATTCTTAATAAGGTCATGTTAAGAATTTTAAAATGTCTATTCATTTTGTGAATCCCCCACACCTCTAATTCACGCTGACAATCAAAGATATGGTCACCAAAGAGCGACCATATCACACAACCCTTATAAGAATTGAATGTTAAACCCTAGAAAGAATGTTTACTGAATATTTGACAAAATTTGTATTGGTTGATATTTAAGGGTTATTACTGCCTGCTCTTTTCATAACGCCCATAGAAAAACTATCCACTTGGGGATTTTTCTTATAAAGGCTCACTTTTTTAGAATCCTAGGATCTAACTTGCTTTGTATGTACTTCTTTGCATTCTATTTAAAATGATTAAATTAGGGAGATTTTTTCCTAAGAAAGAGTTCGTGAACAAGCAGTAGCTGTATAAAAGCTATAGTCTTATAATACAAAAAAAAACGAAGTTTACGTTCCTATGGTGGCCAAAATTGTAAACACTTTTGAAAATTGTTTTCGTTTTCTTAAGTTTGCATGATTATAGAAAATGTTACGTTGCAGAAAAATGTAAAGTCTTTTATATCATTTGAAATAGAATTTAATCCTGAATTCAAGACGGAAAAAAATATCCAAATATTTGCAAATCAAAAAAAAGTTATACAGCAAAAACTTCCGATATGCATTAGATCAGGGGTGTCCAACCCGCGGCCGACCTTGAATTATTTTGCGACCCACGAGATTCTTTACAACTTTACAAAATTCGACTATTCTGTACAATATTTTTTTTTTTTTTTTTTTAAAGTTTTTTTTTTTTTTTTGTAAAAAAATAAATTTCTAACTGTTATTATATTATCACGTTTCTTCCGTTACTTCGAATCTCTCTTTTTTTTCTAAATTGAAATTTATCAAACATGAATCATTCTCAAACTTAACGCACAAAAATCTGCAACATCAATTACGATACGCAAATACACATGCATTGAGATCAACTTTCAAAAACTAAGTGAAAGAGTTGAGAAACAGATATCTCACTAATTAAATAAATTAAACATTATTTGATCATTGCATTATTATTATTATACTATCTATGTTTGTATACATGAAAAACGATAATAATATATCAGCATGTTTTAAATTTTCATTCCAACAAATGTTTGTAATGGATCCAAATCTAATATAAAGATATATATTTTCATATGCGGCCCACGGGATTGTAAAGTTATTCGGAAGTGGCCTGTGAGGTCATTTGGGTTGGCCACCCCTACATTAGATAATAATAATAGCAATGGGTTATCAGTACTTTGTGGGACAGCCGTTATTTTTTATTACAGCTTCAAGACGATATTTCGTTGAGCTGAAAATAGTTTTAAGCTCTTCCTTTGTTATTACATGATACCAGGAAATAATTTTAACCATTATTAATACCCTTTTATTTCATGGGTACCTCATTCAGACAAGAGTTTTCAAACGGTGCCACACATTTCCAATAGGATTGTGGTCTTAACCGTTTCTGTCCAGGACAACAATGATATTTAGTCAAGAAGCAATGGCATAAAATAAAAGAGTAAATTGAACATCTAGAAAGAGATGTGTGACGAAAAAGTGGTCTTTTTTATGTTAAAATTGCAAGACAGGTGGGTGGTTCAGTGAATAGGTATGGAGAATGAAAGTTTTGTTTAAGATGTTAGGATACAAATGTAATAAAAGACAAAGCAGAAAAAGGCCGTAAAAGGTGCATCGCATCTGTTGATGGCAGTAGAATAAAAATATTATGTCTCCAAGGTAAAAGAATGTCATCAGGAGTTATCTGAAGGATGTTGATGTTTCCTGTCAGTTCAAATACAATCAGGAGAAGATATGCAAATATTAGACTAAGAGGTAGAATTCCACGAAAAAGGCCTTAATTTGCAGAATCTCTGAATAGGACTACTGTGGACAAAGGAGCACATTGATTGGACATTGAAAGTTATAATGAGGGAGGAAACTAAAATATCGTTTTTCGTCAGTAATAGCCGAAAATATGTAAGACGTAGAAAAGGAGAAATGCTACAACCTGACTGCATTCAGGAATATATATGAAGTACCCATGTAGTTTTATGATTTGATCATGCATATCAACACATGGTAACAGTTGGCTTCATATCATCAATAACACACTTAATATCAGAAAATACATTGACACCAGTGGCGCACACAAAAGGGGAGGGGTCCTAGGGGTCCAGACCCACAAAGCCTTTAATTTTTTCCGATTTTTTTAAATTTAAGTATATAGTACGAAAAAATTTAAATTAATTTTTTTTAAAATGATTAATTTTAGTAATTAATGCAAATTATTTATTAAATTTAGTTTTTCTGTTTTTTTTCCCCAAAAATTGACAAAATCCAAAGGGGCATGTAAGAATGGTGAACTTTCGACCCTAGACCTCTCCTTCCCCCTTGAAAAATTCCTGTATGCGCCACTGATTGACACCATTCTTGAACTCAAACTTCTACCTTCCATCAGGAACCTATTACCATTAATTCTTCATGTATTTTTAAGAAAAAATTCGGTTTTTTCCCACAATAAAAAAAATAAGGGATTATTGTTCTCAGATATTGGTGCTGTCCTGGCCGAAAACAATCCCGACCGGAAACCCATCAAACTTTGGCACTGTTTTTAAAAATCTTGCGAATAAAAAATCCTTGAAATAAAAGGGATCTAATTGAGGTTATAACTATTTCCTGGCATCATATAATAATAAAGAGCGTAAGACTATTTTCAGCTCAATGAAGCAATGATGTGAAGCTGTAATAAAACTAATAATTAAAAAAAAAGTCAATTCTTACTTAGGTCAACAAAGAAGATGTTTAGTTTAGCTACTTTTTTATTAAATAATTAGAATTAAAATAAAAATGTATATACATATGGCAGATTCACAATATTTAGTTTCAAAATAGAAAATGATTTTCACGGCAATTTTAAATTTTCCTTTCTATATAGGGTGTTGGACTATTATTTTTGTGTGTTACTAATTATTCATTAAATTAAATTATTTCAAAAAAAAGTTGTAAAAAATTTTAAAAAATTTGACATCCCTTTTTGGTAATTGATTAGAAGTCCCAAAACCTTTCCCCGGCTTTTGGGACAGAAGGAACAGTTTTCCTTTCTATATATGCTGTTGAAATATTATTTTTGTGTTTGTTACTATATATCTATTAATTAAGTTAAATGAATGAATTAATGCTTGAAAAAACTGCATTAACATCAAGTATCACCCACCACAAGTTAACAAAAAATATATTTGAACTTGAGTGGATAAATAAAAAGTATTTTATTAACGATTGAAAATTTGAAAAAATATATATATATATAAAAATATATATATATATATATATATATATATATATAAATTGAACTAAAAATAAAGGCTCCCATAATACAAAACCCTTCTTTTTCAGTATCTAATGCATATAGGAAGTTTTTAAAGCATAACCTTTTTTTGTTTTTTTAAATTTTTTTTTATTGAATTTAGTAAAACTCTTTTAAATGATTAAAACCCTTTTCTGCTACCATATTTTCAAAGCATGCAAAAGAAAATTATAACAATTAAAAAGGGGGTCCACAATTTTGACAACCCTTTTGAATGGGGGAAAATTATCTTAATGCAGTTTCTGGTCGATATTTATTCGAAAAGTTGTCTGTCGCCTAAATTAAAATCAAAATGAAAATTAAAATATTTGTATTTTGTGCCATTTATGGTGCCAATATTCAAAAAATACGATCTTAAAATATATCTCTACTCAACAACAGAGTTCTCCTTTTGTAAAAAATGCATCTATTGTAATAATATTTCTACTGTTTATAGCTCAGACCTTTGTAGAGTCTCAACTAGAATTTTTGAAATACATAACTTAGAAGTGGGTTAATCCATGTTTTACGACAACAGAAAGGATAAATTTTAAGAAAACAACGCCGATAATTATTTCAATTGGCTGTAACTCTGAAAATAATGTGAATTTTTCAAAACTCATAGTTGAGCCTCTGTACAGAGGTCTGAGCTATATACAGGCAAAATATTATTATAATAGATGCCTTTTCAAAAGGCATTTGAAAAAGATATTCTAAGTTAATTTTTGCCGAAATATTGCATTTAAATAATAGTTTTGTCAAAATGTCCTTAAAACAATTTAATGCATATATTCTAATCTAAGTGACACTAAATATCATGAAAATTATCAGTTTATGCGCTTTTTTAAAATAAAGGTTCCGAACGTAGTCAGATACCTTAATAAATAAGATAAATACTGTTCTAGATAACCAAATTTATCAATTCTGTAACACAGTTGCTTTAGGTATTTAAATTTTCAAAAAACATTTTTAAGGAAGTCTGATAAAAGAACTGCACAGTAAAGATAAGTTTGTGATGATATTTATGATCTATATTTGCTACCCTTTTGATATCGCATGAATAAATAACATTTGAACTATGGCGTCACAACTTCGAGTCTCAAACATTCAAATGTTTCAAAATTTTTAATCAATACTACTTTTCCCCAAATATTTGAAAAATCAACAATAATTTGATTAAGGTATCCGACTACGTTCGGAACCGTGATTTTAAAAAAGCGCATAAATGGATAATTTTCATGATATTTCGTGTCACTCTGATTAGAATACATGCATAAAATTGTTTTAAGGACATTTTGACAAAAAAAATTATTTAAATACAATATTTTGGCAAAACATTAACTTAGAATAATCGCTTTTCCAAATGTTCTTCTTTTGTGAAAAATGCTTCTATTAAAAGAATATTTTGCCTGCATATAGCTCAGACCTCTCTACAGAGGCTAAACTAGAATTTTTAAAAAATTCACATTATTTTCAAAGTTACCACCAATTGAAATACTTATTGGTGCTTTTTTCTTAAACTGCTCCCCTCTGTTATCGTAAAATATGGTTAAACCCACTTCTAAGTGATATATTTCTAAACTTCTAGTTGAGCCTCTGTAGAGAGGTTTGAGCTATAGTACAGCAGTGTTTCTCAAACTGTGGGGCGCGCCCTGGAAGTGTCCTCTTGATACTCTGAGGGGCGCGAGCATATCGAAATAAAAGATTTAAAAAATAATTAATTTACTCACTGGAATGAATTAAAACAAAATACTTTCAGACATGGCAAAATGTACTTTACTCTGATATAGATTTATATGGGTACTGAGTCATCTCAAAGTAAAACACAACCAATACCTAGTGGCTATCTTTGATCCAAAAACCAAACAAAAAAACTTTTATTTTATTTGCTGTAATCTCATGATAAGTGATTTTTACTACTCTTTCACACAGAGAAAAAACAAATCCCAGACCCAGAATATAAAACAATTTAGGAACATAAAAATTCATCCCACTGTGCTTATTTTTTGAAATACTGCACATTATAGCTGTAATTTGTTTTTGCTGATAATCTGTTTGACCTTCTAAGTTATTAGGTGCAGAGGAAGTTGATTTGCATTTTCTATATGTGTCTGTCTCATTTAGGGAAGTTGTAAGTAATGTATTTATTTCTGTGTTGAGCTTTTTTTCCATGCAAAGAGTTTTATGATATTTGGAAAATCTCGGAAACACTTTGGAGGATTACTTAGCCAAGACTTTTTAACGGAAGTGAGATTAAGCGCGGAACACACAGATCACAGAATCATTTAATTCTGGCAAAACTGTTTATTTGTTGTTACCAACGAAAAATTGAAAAGTTCTGGAGAAGTAGGTAAGTTTACTTTCTCTTAATTAAGTATTCACTGGAATCACGATTTGTATCGTGTACAATAAAATAGTAAGTATATATATATATATATAAGGATTGGTGTGACTCAATAATTGTATCGGTGCGCGCCTGCTCCCAGGGTTAAAACATGTTGAGAATCTTTTCGCTTTAAATATTAAAAATAATACAATTTCATCAGATTTATATTATTGTTCATTATTTTATAACATCAATTATAAATGCTAATTCTGTGGGGAGGCTTAAAGTACAATTCGCTTAAAACTAATTATAATTGGAGCAATCATTTTAAAAAAAATCATTTTACATTTTTGTAAACATTGACGCACTTGGCTTTTTTCTCCTTACAATTCAGCTATTATATGCAATAATGTTTATTTTCTTGCATAAGATGAACTCTTGCAAAAGGTGGGCACTTCAGCCGGTATATACTTTTAATGTATCAGTTCTGTACAGAGTATTTTTATAACTAATTAATTAATACTACTAAATTAAGAACAAGTTTTTAATAAGTATTAACGACTTCCATGGGCTTGTCTTGGAAAGTAGAGTTATTATAAGGAATGCTTATGATTAGAAATTGACCCTCTGAGTTATTTTTCTATATGTAGCTGATATCTATATTTTGTTTTCTAAGCAGACACCGCATTTTGCAATATGTTCAATTTAAAAATTAGAGAAAGGAAAAATAACATAATAATTATCCTATTACTTAATTTTTTTTTGCTTAAAAGTAACGTATACAAAATTTAATACTTATGTTATTTATTTGTATGGTATATAATTAAGATTGCGTATTGTAGCTTTGGCGTCAAAGTGCATTATTATTGCATTCACTGCATTATTAATGAAGAAGGGGGCGCGATAAAAATTGTGATTGAAAAGGGGGGCGCCAGCATTGAAAGTTTGAGAAGCACTGATGTACAGGCAAAATATTATTATAATAGAAGCATTTTTCACAAAAGAAGAACATTTGGAAAAAATATTATTCTAAGTTAATTTTTGCCAAAATCTTTTATTTAAATAGTTTTTTTTGTCAAAATGTCCTTAAAACAATTTCATACATGTATTCTAATCTAAGTGACACTAAATATGAAAATTATCCATTTATGCAGTTTTGCAAAATCACGGTTCCGAACGTAGTCGGATACCTTAATTATATTTCTATACGTGTTACGCTAAAATTCGATTATATGCAAGCGTGTTTCGACATTTAAGTTGAGGTGTTAAGAAATATCCAATTAAATTTCATGTGACTCTAGTTTTAAATAGTATGTAACCTCTCTTTTGTCAAAATCAGAGAAGACCTCCCATTTAAAAAATGTATTACAACATTTGTTAATGCCCCTTGTAGTTATATAAATTGTAATAAGTAGAAACTATTACTGTAATATGTGTGTGTATGTGTGTCTTAATTCGCCTCACATTGCTCACTGAATTCTCGAAAGTTTTGTGAATATAAGTGATATATACATCAAAAAGAAACCACAATAATGTGGCTCAAATAATTACACTTCATTTAAAAATTAAAAGTTGAAGTAAAAAGGGTATTTCACTACTGTGTATGTTTTTCATTGAGGTCTTCTTTTAGAAGATATTGTCACGGAGTTCGAAAGAAGTACACCGTTCAGTTAAGCAAACAATTATATTTATTCTAACGAAGAAGCTCGATACAACACTGGACTCTGAGAACATGCCTTACTGGCGACGTACTCGGCTTTTATACACTTACCGTATATTCGAGAAATATCCAGTATGCACTCTAAAGAATGATCTAGATTCATCTAGAACCTAGACAAACAATACATTAATAATGAAAACAAAAATTTCTGTCTTTGGATAAATCTGCCGGTGCCGGGATTCGAACCCGGGACCAGAGGAAATGGAGTCCAACGCTCTGCCAACTGGGCTATCGGGACGTGTAGCAAATTATGTGTGCGGCAATATAATGTAGTTTGATTAAATATATATATAAATATACTAAGTGCAATGCAATACCATGAAGTGGACAGAAAAGTTTGAAAAATTATACAACGGACATATTTATTTTGAAATGTAACTTGTAACACAGAGGTAGAACAATGTTAACTAAGTTGGTTGTAGATCCACAATGGATGGTAACATACGAATCATCATGTCTAAGTATAGAGTCAAGGAAAGTATGACGTCTTTAAGAATATCCTTTCATTTCCTGCCAATCATCAGCTGTATTTCGCCATCTAAACTTTCAAAAGCGTCTTCAATAGGTGAGAGATCAGTGAGGAATGGTGGCCACGTAAACTTTATATATTCAAAACCGATTAGCCCATGAATGAGGCAGCGGCAGCCGAGCATTATCTTGTGGATCAAGAGTATTTATTAGGCGTCAACCTTCCCCAATAAAATGAAAGTATCACCAGTCACCACACATCAACCACGCATCATTTGATGTATGTAGTACCCAGAATACGAACTGGAAATGACTTTCTATCGTTCTCGCAGACCCTCGAAACTGTTTTGCTACATTGTTGCAAAGGATCTTCCACAGATGCGGTCAGATTGGCCTTGTTATTCTATCGACGATACGTTTGAAACGCCGATTATCTCTCTGAAAAAACAGAAGAACGAATCGTATAAGAACCCGGTGCCTTCATTGTGTTGTCCATACACCCTAAACCAGCTATACTAAACCTGCGGTCCATCGAACCTTTTTAAGGGGACCGGTCCGTGCCCATTGCTCTAAAAAATTCATTTATTTAAGAGCAATATATAAAAAAATTAGTGTCAAGAAACCAAATATATCAATTTTGCTTTTTTCTTTTGATGTCGTACGTGCGCAAATTGATATTTCTATTTGTAACCGTTACGATTAGTCATAACAAACAACAGTGGAGTAGTGACAGTTTTATGGGTGGAACTAATTTTAAACTATCTTTCATATCTTGCAAGAGAAAAATACTCGAAGAAAATACATCGCTTCAAGACGATTGAGACTTTGACTATTTTGTAGTGAAAAACAGACATGGATCAGTAATTGTTCGATTTGTCACGAAAGTGCTGTATTTAAAAAATACCAATAAACAGGAATCATTCGATGACACTTTAAATTGAATATCTCTTTCAAGAGATGATAAATAGGCTTTCTTAAATAATCTTTGCAACAGTAACAAAGTGTTTGTCAGTGCTAATGTCACAGTGGCAAGAAAAAATTCTTATGAAGTTTGTTTTGTTATTGGTAACCCTATGAAACCGTTTCTTAATGCGGAAATTGTGAAGGAGAGCTGCTATAAATGATTATAATTCAGTGTTGGTGACAAAATTAAAAAGAAAAAGTAATAAAAAATGCAAAACAGTATATGCAGATGTATATGCATGTGTATGTGTAACTAAATATGCATTAAATTGTTATGAATCCAACTTAATGATAAACAATACATTAAGTATAGCAATACAATGCAGATGAGAGCAAAATGTGACCACAATACAACCACAAACTCTTAGATTTATGACTAAAATTGTAGGATCATAAATTGTTTCAAAACTCGAACCTATGCCTAATATTACTAGGCAGAAATATTAAAAAGGTTACATATATAGTAATTTTTATATATTCATTGTTTCTTATCTTTTAATTATATATAAATCTTTTCCTTACAATAAAATATTTTTTTAAAATTTTACATAATTTTATCACGTGTCCTTAGCTAAATTAATATTGTTGTTTAATATGTGAAGTTTTAATACATTAATATATATGAAATATTTAATATATATTAATATATATATTACATATTTAAGTTTTAGTATATTAATATTTTAAGTTTTCCAAAAACTCTTTTTTAAAGAAGGTAGTTTTGGATAGTTTTTCGGTCTATTGTTGAAGTATTCCCTGGATGGGTTGCAGTTCCGATTTCATTTTTATAATTTTTTCAAATTTTCTTTGGGTTTTGGCTTTTTTTTCATGTGGTACGTCAATTAATGTTATTACTATCATATTTTACCTTAGTGTTTTAGAAACATTTTTACTAGTCTCACACTATTTTACTTCCTTTCACTCCTTCCCCCACACGCATATGCATATGTATGTAATGCATCTAATGGGATTATATGCTTTTTGTGATTTGTAGTAGTATCAATAAAAAAAGTAACTTCTTAGCTTTAATTTAATTTTAACATCAAAAGATTTATTTTAAACGAGCTTTTTTTTCTTTTAATAGGAATCATAAATAAATCAATCACGAATTCTAGGTCTAATTCTTTTAAACCTTTATCTACCGACGGTACTCACTCCCTTTAAGGTATCCGACTACTTTCGGAACCGTGATTTTACAAAAGCGTATAAATGGATAATATTTATTATATTTAGTGTCACTTAGATTAAAAAATGTATATAAAATTGTTTTAAGAATAGTATTACAATAAAAAACAATTTAAGTACAATACTTTGACAAAAAATGAACATAGTCTGACCCTCTTTCAAAATATTTACCTTTTTGTGAAAAATACTTCTATTATAATAATATTTTGCCTGTATATAGCTTAGACCACTGTACAGAGGCTCAACTAGAATTTTTGAAATATATAGCTTAGAAGTGGGTTTATCCATGTTTTACGACAAAAGAGGGGAGAAATTTTAAGAAAAAAACGCCGATAATTATTTCAAATGGTTGTAACTCTGAAAATAATGTGAATGTTTCAAATAATGTGAATGTTTCAATGCCTTTGTACAGAGGTCTGAGCTATATGCAGGCAAAATTTTATTATATAATAGAAGCATTTTTCACAAAAGGAGAACATTTTGAAAAAGGGTTATTCTAAGTTCATTTTTTGTCGAAATATTGTATTTAAATAAATTTTTTTTGTCAAAATGTCCCTAAAATAATTTTATACATGTATTTTTATCTAAGTGACACTAAATGTCATGAAAATTATTCATTTACGAGCCTTTTTAAAATCATGGTTCCGAACGTAGTCGGATACCTTAAAATTCATAGAATAATCATTTTTACGAATATTCTGTCGATGCTTAGCAGGAATATTCTTTGAAATCACACTGTTCCAAGATATATGGCAGCTCGTTCTTTAATGAGTATTTTAACGGGTAAGGAAAATATTTTCATATCAGTAATTGCGTTTTCAATGACGGCATTTTCAGCGGATTGCGAAAATTATCATTTTTGTCCCAAAAAAAATAGTTAATATAAAAATTTAAGTGTCTTATTTTTGTTGTATGTTAATGAAGCCCTTAGAAAACGATTTGACTGTTTATTTTAAGTGAGCAGTGTATATAATTAATTGTACATTTGAATATCTTTAATTAATTAATTAGCTCTAACGGATTAAATTTCTTAAAGTCCAATATTTTTTTATGTACATCCTTAATTTTGAATGCACTGATTAAAAAAAAACTGCATTAAATCATAATGCGGTATTAAGGGGTTAACCAGGAACTACTAATAAATCTGTCAAAATATATGTTTTTATATTTTAATGGAAAATGAAATGACATGTGTTTTGAAGAAGAGTATTCGTAATTATAATTCGGATAATATGAATAAAATTATTTAAATTTTAGTAAACATTAATTTAAGTTATTACGTAATATATATATACATATGTTTCTACAAAATGCATAAGTATACATTTTTAAAAATTTTACATCGCCAAATTCTTCGAAAGTTGAGTCTGCGTTAAAGACATTTTTACTATATATAAGTGAAAAATATTTATACTTAAAAATAACACAAATTAAATTATGAGACAAATTACTTATTTGACATTTAAAAAAAATATTTCATAATTTCTTTATATCTGAATCCATAGAATTCATAACAATCTGTCAGTGCAATGTTTTGAAAGATATGTATTGTCTTTTTAGATGTGAAAATGCTTTTATATCTATAAAAATATTATCAGACAAGGTAAATGCTGATGTTTGCTTGTTTTGCAATCAATATTAGCTTAAGAGATTGCTACAAAATATCTTCAATTGATGCAGTTTAAATATCTTTTACTGCTTAAAAATGAAAATGTTGAATATTTAGTACAATGGTGGAAGAATATTTGTACATTATTCGATATAAATAAAAAGTGAAAAATAAGTTGAAAAACGCCAGGGGGAGCGAGTCTTTCAAATTCAGTTGTTAAGGTATCCAATAACTTGTGGCGCCATCTTGTGAAAAATAAAGAATAATTAAAAAAATTATCCAATCTATTGTTTTGCGATGTAAATAATTAAAAATAATATTTCTATAAACAAAAACTGAAATACTTAAATTCCACCATGGTACTTTGAAATATTAAAATTAAGGTCACTTCATTTTATCAAAAATATTGTTATGTATTTATATATATATATATATATATATAATATATTTATTGTTATCTACATTACTCAAAATTAAATAAAGGTAAGATGTTTTGAGAAGGCTATTATACAAATATAATCTTAATAATTATCTAATGTTACTTTATACAGTGTATTTTAAAAATACGAGGGTTGGGGCAAAAGCCATTGCAACTATTTTTTTCCTTGAGGATACCAGTCCGGTTGGAAAATGTGATATATACAGACGAAAGGACAAGGTGTGACATGAATGCAATGACATGCATGACAATGAATAGCACTGAAATATCGTAACACACTAATTTATTTCGATAGCATACAGGGCTATATGGCCTTCACGGTGAAAAAAAATGACAACACAGTACACATAGGGTTGACGTGACAAACTGGGCCTTAAGACCTTCAATGAAGTCTCTTGCTACTGTCACCACACGCTGCCAACCATGTGGAAGACACTGAATACCATCAGCCTTAGAATTTGCCGCATCATGTTTGAATCGGGTCACCTTTTGGCGCGCAGCATTAGAAATATCCTCTCGTGTTGCAAACCACCTAGCACGTATAGGTTCCTTAATCTTGGGAATAAGATAAAAAGTCACAGGGAGAAATGTTATGAGAATACGATGTGTGCTCCAAAATACTTCCGCACACTAACCGGTCGTCTCGAACGTTGCTTATCATTGGTTGACACACGTCTTTGCTGAAAATTTCCTACCCACCACGCTACTGTACGGAATAGTAAGGCATTATTCCCAAGGGCTTCCACCAATTCACTGTGACATTCCATCGCATTTCTCCCTCGGAAAAAAAGGGGTTTTTATGTAAGCGCGCTGCTCAACACGGGTTACTTCCATCTCGTATGACACTCACCAACTGACTGATTTCATAGCCCTCGCTGCGCTACTACCAGCTATCACAGAGCTATCTGTTGTTCTGCATACACACTATGCCTACAGAACTTCCATACGGTACATATACGTTTGTGATCCGTTCACGTATCTACAACAAAAAAAAATAGTTGCCATGACTTATGCCCCAACCCTCGTATATAATTTAGTTCCTATTTATAAAGACTATTATGTCTTGTTCTCTCATAAAATATAACTATTATCACAACGAAAAGCTTTGAACAAAAAGAATTTGCAAAAAAGATAAAGTTAACAAGATTTAATCTGACAATTTTTTTATCTTGCAAAAACAGATAATAACAAAATAAATGCATCTTTCAAAACAATCACTATATTTTGGGTTTGTTACTTTATCAATATATTAGGAGAAAACATATTCCTTCTTTTATCAAGAACAGTTTAACCATCAACATGTTCTGATTATTTATTTGAGGTATACCAAATTGCATATACAATCATGCTTAAATGTATCTAGTAATAGGTTTCATAACTTCTTGTTGTTGCAAGCAGCTTTCCTAAGATAAAAAACAGGGTGAGTACGAATAATGAATCTGAAAAAAGAAAATGGAAAGGTCATATTTTGAAACTGCTGCACTTATTGCAATAAATGATACATGAATGTAAAAGATAATATACCAAGTTCTTTTCTCCGTCAATGATCAACAAGACGTTCAAGATCACAGTGATTGAAATATAAACATGGCGACAATGACGAAGAACATTTTTTGGTGTATTAGAGTTTACGCACCTTTTTCAGTTATTCACAGTTGCAAAATGCATTTAGAAATTGCTAAGGCCAAAAAGAAACAAAAAAAAAACAAAAAAAACAAGAGCATTCTGCAATGGCATCATCAATAAAAGAAAACAGGTTGCTTGTTTAAAAAGAAAAGCAGCGGTCACCCAAGTCTCTCTGAAGAAGCAGTGTTGAGGGTGAGGCAGAATTTTGTTCAAAAACCCCTAAAGTCTACGGGATTTGTTGTCTGTAAACACAGAATGCTTCAGAAAAGGGTATGGAAAATTTTTCGAAAAAAAAATTAATTTCAAGTCTTATTATTTGCAATTATTTCAACAAATAACAAAAGAACGACAAAACAAGCATTTGTGCAGCCTTGCGAATAACTAATAGAGTGGTGCGGTAACGGTAACGGTTATACATTTACGTGGAACAGAGATAGCTCTATTATCCACTCATCATAATAAGTGAACAGAGAACAATTTGTTGAAGTTATATAAAAATAAAAAGCAGTCCACATTAAATGCGAAAGCGCATATTAACGCTGGTGGAGGGTGGGTGAAACCACTCTCCCAGTTGATTTAATTTCTGTTTCGCTTTCATAGGAAAACGAAGGAAAATGACGTCACCTCCATGACAGCGGCTACGTCTTTCAACCGTCTGCCGCATCTTGATGGAACGAGAGAAGGGGATATATTTTTTTTAATAACAAGGATTAAGAATAATAATATTTTTTAAGTCCGTTACATTTTACCTCTACAAAAGATAACTGCGTGCGGTTATTGAAGGAAGTTTTTAAATAACCGGAAGAAAAGTAAGAAAAGGTAAGAGGAGTTTGAAATAAGATCATGAGGGGTGAAGTTGCCACACACAAAACACTTGATCAAAACTTCCGCTGGCGCGGGGAGAATAATTAGAGTGAGTGAAGTCTTGCAAAAGGAGCAACTAGTGTAACAATAAAACCATATCTTTTTTAATTCATATCAAGACATTTCTCATCCTTTTCAGAGCTGGGAAGTGTTGATACGAGTGATTAAGAACTGCTCTGGGTCTCTTAGAAGAGCTAGGAATAAATTGTCGTAGCCGGGATTTCCCTGATAGATTCATTTGAAAATCTGTGGTAACCGGTTGAAGAAATTTTTCTGATTGTTTTTGATGAAATCAGAAGCGGTGGAACATTAAAGGTCTTTATGCAAGTCTTCGTTCCTGACAAACCAAAGGTGCGTTTGCTGCTCTGGTTAGCGAATGTTTTGAGTGTGCAATCTTTTCAGGTGAGTAACTGCCGCCCTGCCCAGATGGGAGAAGCGTATTGTACAACATGATGGGGCGAAGAATGGCTTTTGTATAATAGAACCTTGTGCTGACTTGCTCTTGGGAGAAATCAAGTGATTTAGAATGTTTCTCGTTTCCAGCCGCCTTTTGGTGGGCAGGAACGGATGTGTTTAGCAAAGTTTAATTTAGTATCAAGTATTAAACCTGATCACTTATATTCAGTAACCCAGGGGACAGGCAGATTTAAAATGCTTTGACATGCGGGAGATTTCCGATGCACCGCTTTCTCTCGTAAAGAGGAGGCATGCGCTTTTAGATGCATTAACCTTTATTTTCCAGTCGTTAAGCCAGGTTTGGAGTCAGATGACATAATTTTGGAAACCGCTTTCAATGATATTGCGGTTATAAAATGTTTTGGTAAAATGGCAGTGTCGTCCGCGTACATCGCTAAGTGGACTTCGGCAGCCTTAGGAATGTCGTTGATGTATAGATTTAGAGCTTGGGCCCTAGCAAGATCCTTGTGGTACCCCCACTGAGAATTGGACGCGGGGTGGAGAGACTGTTTTCAACTCTTACCCTAAATTAACGAAATTTAGGTAGGAGTGTATAATTTAGATGAGTTGTTTCCGAAACCCAAGTCGCATCATCTTGGATATCAAAGCTATCATGCCAAATTTTGTCAAAGGAAACGTGTATGTCTAAAAAGCATACCCCGTGGCTGGTTTTATGAAAGCCGTGATGAATCAGCTCAAGTAACTCTTTAGTAACTGAGTTACTGTGGAAACACTGTGTAACAAAGCCATGCTGTTCAGGAATAATATTCCTGGCTATGCAGTCTTCGATTTAGGCGATTCAAAGAACAAATTCGTACGCTTTGCTCAAGCTACTGGTAGCGAGATTGGACGGTATTTTGAGTTTGAGTATCATCAGAATTGGGTTTTATTAGGGGACCACACGGCAGTCTTCAATTCTTAGGGAAATGACAGTTCTCCATTAATGAATTGAACAGCATGACAATAAAAAAGAACGAATTTGAGGGGAGATTTTTAAGGATGCGATTTGAAATTAAATCAATCAGGAGATTTATTGATCTTAAGCTTTTAATATATTCCTGTACTTCCCTGGCGTTGTTTTGAGTCTAGACAGGTAGGGCGTCAGGAATCTTTTAATTTTCCTTTTATTGTATGAGCTATAAAACGTTTGTTTTCAACTTCAGTGTTGAGTTCAGAGCTGCTTTTGAAGGCTGTCGGCAATCACTTCCGCCTTCTCGGTGATTTGCTACACTGCACCAAGTGTGCTAGAAGTCATTTGAGGCGGTTTTTGAATAGGAACTTTCCTCCAAAGTGCCTGTCTCCGGCGTAAGTGCCGCAATGAATTCAACGGGGTGGGGCAGTATGTCTTTCGTAACAGCAGCTGACGTCTCTCGCGTTCTTCTTCTAACATAACTCCTAAGTTATTTGACGGCCACGATTAATGGCAAAACTTTTCCAACCCAATACCAAGAAGAGAAACAGAACGGGCATATGCAAATGGGATATACTTTAAAAGGATGAAGGTTTGAGAGGTGAGATAGGACTGGCAAGCCTAGAGATAACTTAGTACAGGTGTTCCGGAATAATGTTAAAGACGTCCTACAGCTCTGGAAGAGAAGGATACGTTCATCGTCATTAATAAGATTAATAATAAGAAGGATTAAAGAAAGCCTGAGTTTTTCCCCACAAAAAAATAATAGAATATTTCAACCTAGGAAGGGTGACTCTATAAAAGGTAATATTTGTATAGGAAGTTGATTGACAGTTAAATAAATATAATTAAGATAAGTGATCTATTGTGGATCTGACTTGAATATTGTTTTGGTGGCTTATTCTCACTTAAAGAAATTTTATTTAGAATTAAGTAATTTTTTTTCTTAATAAAAGTTTGTTGAACCAAAAGTCTCATCTTTTGTTCCCCACACCCTAGCTTAAACCCGCAAAAAATACTATCCAGGATGGTTTTAACCTCACACTAGTGTTCGGAATTCAGATTTTACTGGATCTCTTGTACGTTTCCAAAATTTTTAACACGATTTCTTCAATTTTACTTTAATTTCGGGGGGTTTTAAGGGGGTTGTTTAAATTTTTGGTTTTAACTTCTATAAGGCTTCAGAGATATTTTTTCAAGTTCTAATTGCAATTTCGAGTTTTTTCATTTTCTTGAGGGGAAAAGGGATGGGGAGTAGTTTGTTATTTAAAAAATTTTAAGTTCTCCCCCAAATTTGGGGGGGAGTTGATCCGGGAATTTTTATCCCGAGAGGCCAGTATATTAGATAAAAATAAAGTTCAAGATCATCTATAAATCAATATCGTTGAAGGGATATTTTTAAAAACGCTAGATCAATAAAGAATCTCTTGCCCCGGTCTAGAGCCGTTGATATGTTAGGAGTGTGCGGTGCTACAATCCTCACATTCGGTTTTTTTAAAAAATTTTGGGCATAGCCAAATGCATTTGATCTAGCATTACTCCACCCACGATGCGCGCATTTAAGTCTCCAGCAAAGATAATATTTTGGCCAGAATTAAAAATTTTGAAAATCTTTTTTCAAAAATTTTTTATTATTTTTTTGGGTGTTTGGGTACGGAAACAATTCGGATAGGGGAAAAATTAAATTTAATTTCGATTGGTTTTCATCCATATACGCAAAGTCGGGAATAAACTTTGTTAGATCATAATTTTTTTGCAGTAAATACCAGTACCCCCATCTGATCGAGTACGTGGAAAATTATTTCTGTCGTCTTCTATGAAGACGATAATTCGCAATAAGTGGATCTAGACCGGGTTGTAGCGCCTGTTTCTGAACTATCACCAGATCAGGGTTCTGTTCTGATACAAAGTCGCGGACTTCACAAATTTTGGATCGAAGTCCGTTCGTCTTCCAGAAGCAAATCGACAAAGATTGCACGTTGAATTCGAATGTTAAGCTGTGAGCATTAAAGGTAATTGCGCCCTTGTACTATTGCTACGTACGCTCAAGTAAAAATTACGTGCGCTTTCTCGTTAGCATCATTTAGGTTTTTAGGCTGGGAGAGAGCGTGCTGAAATGCTTTTGCTAGTAAATTTTGGTCTACTCCTGCATCATTGAAATGGCCAAAATAGAACAGAAGAGAGCCGAAAAAATTTTGATCATTATTTTTTTTATATTTTTCCTTTTGGCTGGTTTGCTGAATTTGTCCTGAGACAACTTTGGGAGTAAGGTAGTTTAGGTCTGTGGTACGGTAAATATGAGGAGACTGAAGCTGATTATCATTTTTCAAATTTGTGACGAGGGCAAGTCACCTCCGGTGAAGTATTTTGAATCCTTTGATTAGTGTTTTTGTTAGGAAGGCTTTCAAGGTTATTATTTTTAATATTACCACCTTTGTTTTGGTGGTTTGGAGCCTTTTTACTTTTTGGAAAACGCGGACATTGCCTCCAATTAGCTGCGTGCTCTATTCAAATGTCTGAGACATAATATTTCACATAGTGTGTTTAATGTCCCCATTGGTAAGCCATACTATTACAAAATTTGCAATTAATGAAGTTGTAAAAAAAATTCATTTTCATCACAGCAGACATATATATGAATCAAATACTCATATCCATAATTTTCTTTACATGCATAATACTGAGTTTTCAGGAATTAAACTATTTTAAGGATTTGTGCAAAAAAGGAAAATAGTTAAATCATGGATAAACAAATACTTCTAGTAGTCACTAAGATTTATAACCCCCCCTTTTTTTTTTAGGGAAATGATACCATTGTTATTCGCGCGATAGTCATACAATTTAAAAAAGTAGTTTTGATTCTAAACTGTCAACCATTCTTGTGTAAAACTATAATAAATTACTAAATTAATTAAGAACTAAAATAACTAACAGCCATAACTAAGTGTACCAAGAACTATAAATAACCTAAATTAATATGCCAGCGAACACAAGTCGAATCAGTTAATTACCTAATTAGATAAATAAATTAGAATAAAAAAAATTATATAAAACACACAGTTAAGATTATTTCCTAACAAATATATATTCTAAAATAATACAAAAAATACAATGATATCATATGTTTTTAAATAGATAAAATTAAGACACAAGAATGCCAACAACATATAGTACATAGCAAAACCCACGCTATGAATGAACACGTGTGTATATTGACGCCGGAATCACGTGATTACTTACTTGGCGTCTGCCTGTCGTGCAGTTAGTCCATTAAAAATGACGTAATCGTAAGAGATAATTTGGAGATAGAGCTTTTATATCAATAACTAACTACTACATGAGTTTATTTTGAAAACGCATCTTTGGCTGCTATTTTACGAAATGTCAGATTTTCTCCCGCTTCTACGAGCATATAAAACTTAACCGAAGCACACTGTTTCAAAAGCCTCCCATTTAATTTTTGTACAATCCCTGATGAAAATAGTGAATAATTCCATAATCATTCAATAAAAATCTGGGGATGAAAACACCAGTAAAAAATAAAAATGAAAAAGAAAAAAAAAATGTAAAAAAGGAAGATCCTGTGCTTCTAAATCCCGTTTTGACAGAAAGTTTAATCCTGCAAGATGAAATGTTTATGGTAATCAGGTTCGAAAGAGATATTCACCTGGCTTACACACTTCGTAAGGAACTAATGGTACCCAAATGGTTAAAAGAGAAACGAAAGATTGTTAGATCATGAACAACAATAATGATGATTTGACTGAAAATGATGGCATATATTTTTCTGTGTATCTTTACGTTTTTTAAATACCGATAAAAACCAATCCTTTTCAGTATCGATTTCGGACTTAAAAACAATTTGAGAAATGGAACTTTAAATAGAAACAACACTGGCTCCAATTCCGAAGAAATTATCAAACTTTTTGTTTATTTCCTTTGCATTTGTTTATTTCCTAGGAAATTTATTAAAATTTCCTAGCTTATTTCAGAAGGAATAAACAAGCTAGAAGTTTTATTTTCCTCTCAGAATTTGATAAAAATCATGTATTTTTTTATTGCATATTTTAAAATTAATTCAATTTTAAGTAGGAAAACCTATGACCCTATTTTGTTCTTATAGATTTTTTCCCTATAAGCAGATAAACAATAACCAATTCAAATGCTATACTAGTAAAGATTTCCTTTTTATTACGATACTAGCTGTACCCTGCCACGCGTTGCTGTGGCTCAGTCTGGTTAAAGAGAAAAAACATATGTTTTCAGTATGTTTATACATTTACATTCGAAGTATGATTTTTTTTATAAAAAAAAAAAATGTATAAATATATTTACACAAAACTTTCCTTAACTGATATCATATGTAATTTGTAAGCCAAATACTTGAAGTTATTACAGCTTTTTTTTGTCCTTATGCTATGAACCTAAATGAATTTACATTGTCTTCATATGGAGACCCCCAAGTTTGAAGATAAATTTTAATTGGCTCCACTCCGATCAATGGGTTACTTTTTACAGAGTTTATGGATACCGGTTAAATCAGAGGGTGTGTTCACAAATGCACATTTCTACACAACCGTCATTTGAAGCTGAATTGTATTTCGATGTTATATAGGAAATGTTTGATTCCACAGTATATCTGGCAGGCAAAGTTTTAATGGCTCTGTGGTTCTCCAAGTATAGGTAGCGTTTAATTTTTTCAGCATACAAAACATACCTTTTTGTTTCTCCCTTTAAATTTCAGAGCATTGCAATAAGGATAAGCATTTTATTCATATTGTGCTGGATTGATTGATTGATTGAATATTAACGTCGCACTGTTCAGCTACACGAGGGCTTTGGCGACGGACCACGGTAATTTTGAACCATGGGTCAAGTGACGCGGACGACACCCGGAGCTGGCACCCCCCTCCTAACTCGCCACTACACCACACCAACGAGAGGACATTTCAGCTCGACAGATTTAACGTGCATCGCTGCCCTACACGGCGGGTCTTGAGTGTACTGGGCTCGAACTCGTGACAAGGTAAGTTTCACGATCCGATAATACCTATACCACTCGGCTACCGCGGCCACTTCATGGTGCTGATGAGAACATGCTAGCTCAACCTGTAATCTTCCACTGAGTTGTATCAACAAATAACAGAATGCAAGGTGATTGTTATTGTGTAATTGCTCACCACAAAGTCATGTTTGAGACAGATGTGCTGTTTCTGGTCGATCATTCAGCCATTCTTCCGCAACCTTATTGTATTCCTTTTGCTGAGAACAGAGCAGATCTGATGTTGCAAAACACGAATACTGTGTTTCGCAAATGTGCATCCTCAAGTCTGGCTGCATGTTGTTCTTCTGCTGCGCTCTCAGCATGTGTTTGCGTCATTTTTGTCTGTCTCCTCCTTTTGCTAATACCCACCTCTTCCTCAGTTTGAAGTGCAATTACACCTCGTTGTACTAATTTTGTCTTCCGAGTATGATGACTTAAATTTTGATTTCTTTTGTAAGTATTTTTATTTAGTGAAGCCAATTGACTGCACTTGATAAAAAAGTTAAAACAAAACATATTAAATTTCAAAACATTAAAAAAAAAAAAAAAAAAAAGGAAAAATCAGGAACAAAAAGAAAGGGAAAAAATAAAAAATGCTAATGAAAATATTTAACTTTAAACCTACATCGATTGACACAGCTCAACTCCAACACGAGAGGTTGAAGATATTTTCAGTCGAATACGCAAGGAAAGTTCAAATATAAACACGGATTTTGCAGCAGAAATCTACGACAAAGTGTTGATAATGGTGGAAATTTTTTGCAATTCACAATTCGATTAGCATTAGCAATTGTTATCAACAAATTTAAGGGTCTATCTTTAAAATAGAGTGGCTTATATCTAAACACAGACTGCTTCTCACATAGGCAATTACCATAAAATCTGGAATATAGCATTCACCTATACTTCCAGAGTAAAATTTTTAAATTTTAGGTATATTCACCGTATAATGTGCACCCCATTTTTAGGTAGAAACGTGGAATGTATGCGTGCAATGCTCTATATTATTAAGTCCTTTATTCGAGGTATTATTCCAAGTTTTTGAAAAAAAATAGAATACTTCTAGTAAAGTTCATTAGGAATGCTGTTCCTTTTAAATAAGCATTTTGATTAATGCCGTAGTTTAATTTCCTTAATGCTCATTTCTTTTTTTAAATTTTATTTTTAAAGCTATCATTTTTATACACTGGCATATAAAACACGCCCGTGAATTACAATCTTATTTTTGAGTTAAAAGTGCCTGTTATACGCCAGATTTTACAGTATTTGTTTTCTGGGTACTTAAATATTAGCACCACCCCAGCCAAATTGTCGCCATGCAAATCGCATCATTTTCCATCAAAAAAAGTTAGAATCTTTGTTGTTTAGATATTAAGGTGCGATATGCGTGGTACCAATTTTGTTAAGGTGATGCTAATATATAAGTACTGTTGTGTGTTCCAGAGCAGAAGTCATCAATTGGTGATCCGTGAGAAATTTTGGATGGTCCGCAGGAAAATTGTGACATTATTTATACTTTTATGAAGTTTCAGTTTAAAAAATGATGAGCAAAAAAAAAAAAAAGAACCAAAGCATATTATGGAACATGGATTTTGCTTTACTAAAAACTTTTAGTTGCCACTTTTAACGAAATTCCTAAATTTAGTGATTTTTTTAGCTATTTTTTCAGATTTACCATCAAAATTTGAAAGTCAGCTATGGTAATCATAGTAAATTGGTGGCAAAACACTTCAGTCTGTTGATCGTCAGTTTGTTATTGCTTTTCATGAAATTTATTTTCAGGGGTATGGAAACATAAATAAAGATGTAAATATAGCTGTAGTGGTCCGCTATATAGTGGTCAATCCTATTAGTGGTTCACAAAAAGTTATGAAGTTATACGTTACGTGGTTTAGGAAGTGCTGGAGGTTGGTAAATGCTGTTTTAGAGTAGGCACAAAAGATAATTTTGTATCTGCAATTAGAATGAAGCAACACAAAATGTCGGCCCATATAAGCCCTGTAAAATTAACCCTTTAACTTCAAAAAGAGCCATTTTATGTTTATTTTTAAACTTGGCACCTCTCCTATGGAGACAATGTCAATAATTTTAGATTCATAACATGGACAAAAACAAACAAACAATAACTTGCAGTATCCTGTTAACAAATTACAAATGAAATCTGTTTAGAAAATTTTTGTTTATGTATATTTACGCATATTTTTTTATATAAAAAATCATACCTCAAGTGCAAGCAGGTAAAGATATTAGAAATGTGTGTTTTTTCATTTCTTTCTTTTTAACCAGACTGAGCCACAGGAATGCATCACTGAGTACAGCTAGCTATGACAAACTTAAGTGTTAAAAAGCTATAAAAAAATTAAAGTTCAACATTTTGATAAAATCAACAAAAACAGTTCCAAAAAAAAAAAAAAAAAAAAAAGGTACTATTACAACTATGTCAACCCCGATTTTGTATGTGTCGTACACCGTGAACTGGCAACCATGTGCTTCCTTTCAGAAAATGTTGCCAATATGGTTTCCATAATATATAAATATCACTGCAAACACAAAATATACATCAGAAAATCTTAATTTTCCCATTTGTATTTCAGAGTAATATCAAATAAAATGTTGAAATCCAACAAAATAAATGCTTTGCGAGTCTAATGTTATTGCCCCAACTTTTAGACATTTCAACAACTACTCAGAGGAAAAATTCACAGTCAAGAGCAAAAAAATATTATTGTGTACAAACAGGCACATAGAATGGTTTTCCCTTAATGAATGCATGTTGTAGCATTTGGCGATGTCTTTTTGATTTAAGGTAAATGGTTGACTAAAAACAACAACATAAGTACGAAAAAATAAAAATTATATATTAATTTAGTTTAGGATCACTGAAGAAAGATAAAATAAATAGGTGGAGGTTTTAAATCGGTACAGAGTACTTCTTTGTGGAGAGATTTTGAAAACATGCCAAACAGATCTATAGCATACAGAATTAAAATTAGTATTTTATACAAAAAATTTATCCAAAAAATATATATCCCGAGCTTAAAAATAAATTGAAAAACAAAATACAATAATTAAGTTAATTGACATAAAAAGAATTGGACTATCATTATCAATGAGAAAGCAAAATTTGAAAAAATAATTACAATCCTACGACCACCTGCTTCCTCAAACAGGTATTTGAGCCATCTGTTTTGTTTGTTTGCTGATGCTTATTCCAATTTGACGTGGGATTACCCCTCTCACTGCTTTTGCGTATTCAGTATGATGACCGAAGTTCAATTTTTAGCAAAGCAATTTTATGTACTGAAACCTATTGACTGCACTTAAAAAGGCTAAAACAAAAACATATGAAATTGCAAAACAGCTCCGAGTGGGCCTTGTATCCATATTCCTTTGGGTCCTTTTTCAGATATGAGCACCATGTTAGTGGGACAGTAGTTAACTCTTGTGGGGGCCTTGCATCATTAATATGGCTGATACAGTGATAGCTATGTCCCTTACAAAAGCAAACCATAATAACTTGTTAAGAAATTTGTATTTCGTTAAAAAATTACTGATGGAATCTGTTTAAGAAAGTTATAACATAAACTTAAAAAGCAATCAAAAACAAAATAAGGTTCAATATTTTGATGACTCAAAATATATATATAAGAAACTTTTAATTTTGCCATTTGTATTCAAATAGTAACATCAAACGAAAGGTACTTACTTATTATCGCAGGCCATTAGCGACATTGCATAAAACGAAACACATGATTGTCGATTCAGCGCGTACAATACATGCGAAAGAGGAATTGCTAACTTGATAAGTTATATAAAACGTTGGCGATAATACGTAAGTATCAAATGAAATTTTAAAAATTGCCTAAAACAGAGATAAAATACATTCTTATTAAAAATCCCTTCGATTAATTTCACTAAATTAAAATGTCGCCAAGGGGGAAAAATATTGTTAGAATACGCACGGAACGTTTTCCAAACATTGATTGCATATCGCGGCATTTGGCTACGTCTTTTGATTTGAGATAAATGGTCAACGGAAAAAAACGTAGATACCAAAAAAATAAACCTAAAAACTATATAACGAATTAATTTAATTTCGGATTATTGGAGAAAGAGAAAATAGGGGGAAAACTTCAATCAGTTACGCTACTCGCGTTTGTGGAGATCAGGCGGCCAGTCTTGTGTTATCATCAAAACTTTAACTATTTGGCAGAAAAATAAGTTGAGAGTGTTGTATAAGTAGGGAAAATATGTTCATCTTCGCTTAATAAAGGAAAATAAATTTAGTTTAAAATTACATAAAGAAACACAATGTAAAATACAAGCAAAATCGTAAACATCTCGCGATAATGCTATCCGATTGTTGCCAAACCTACAAAACAAAATTTGAATTGTTAAAAGAATAATTGTAGAAAAATTGATTTTTTGAAAAATAATCCTAATTACGTATCAAAGAACAAAAAATGTATAAATATGACAATCAACAAACATAACTATTAGTAAAAATATGTATTAATCACACGAAAAAACTGCATGTAAAATATAAATTTTCGCATTCAGAGAGAATCATGACATCATAAGACGTCATAACACCGAAAAATCATTTAAAAATTAAATTCTAAAAAGTTTAGAGAGAATTATGAAATAATAAGTGCATAAGAATCCTTCCGGATTCAAATGTAACGTTATATCAAAATTTCAGAGGGAATGGTCAAGTACTTTCGGAGATTAGCGGCTTTGAACAAACATACATTACAATTTTATTTATATAGATTTTTTTTTCAGCTTTCTTCTATTCATCCAGAAATCAGTTACGAAGGTGCACAAAACAATATCATACAACTACAAACATTAGCATATTTTAATACGACACTTCCTAGATTCTTTTGAATTAAGAGCTGATCTTAATACAGCCGTTGCACTGGGTTGCCCTCCCAAGAAGTCGGATGAAAATAAAGAGAACGTTTTTTCCTAGGGGAAGAAGCTTTTTTCTTAAACATAGAAGCACCCCTTTGGATCATCCACAACCTTTCGAAAATCGTTGAAACTGCGGTGAGCACGAAATAGCACAGGAAACCAACAAGTCACTGCCCCTGAGAACCAGCCACGTGCTTCCAAAATAGAGGAAATAGATTTTCGTTTTGCAAATAAATTTTTTTCTCTTTCTTCCCATCTCTTACGTTTTTTTGCCCCGTGTCTTCTTTTTCTTTCTTTTGAAAGGGCTTTTCATGCTTTTTAATCTACTTCTCGATGCGTTAAGATGTGGATCAATATTAGTTTAAGTATTATATATAAGAAGTGGAATGAGAAGGAGGCTAAAAGTAACATTATTACTAAATTCGTTTTTTTTTTGCTTCAGTTTTTTTTATAAATAACTTCCTTTCTTTCCTTCGCCATCTTATTTTTTAGAAATATGAATTAGAAATATTTTTAAGTATGAAAAGTTTCTGGGCAGCTGTTATTGTCGCTAAGAAAAATGCATACTCAAAATAAATTTTTCAATTTTCGTTGTATTGAAAAATACTATATCTTAAATCATGTATTTGAGTTAACATTATTTTTGTTAAGTTAAAAGAATAAAATATTCTAAAGAAGCTTTTTTAACATTCTATTCTTTAAATTTTATTTAATTCAAGCTCTTAAATGAACGAAACATTGAAAATAGTGAAAATCAAAGAAATAAAAATGCATTGTAATTAATGAAGGTAAACTATTTCGTTAAAAAGATTTTAATTTCTTTCTTTCAATGCAAATAAATTTAATGATTGTACAATACTTCAATGCATTTTTTTTATTTCTCCTTGTCATTCTTATAACTTATTTCAGTCGTTTTTAACGAAGCCGCTGAAGAGTGGTTAATTTTGTGCTTTTGACGGAATTGCTTTTAATTTTGATTCTATCGAATTTTTTATTATTATGAATCAAAATGCACTTTAAAGCTAAAGTATTTAGCTACATCTTATTATGATTATCTACAAAGTTATCAGTTATCACAGAAAAATCTTCAAATTACTATTCAAAGAATTTATTTCGTTGAAAATAAACCACAAAAAAGTGTAACTAAGCAAATATCAGAGCGAACAAAATACGAAACCAACCTTTTTATTTATTTTACACAACACAAATCTACTTCCATTTAGTTACAATATTCAAGGGGTGGGGGAAGAAATCAAGAGTTGTTTTAGTGACGGAAAAACATTCACCATCCCACTTATTCTACCTGGCATTCAAAAAAAAAATATTAATTATAATAGTTTAATTAATACTTAAAAGTGGTGGATAAAATTAAAGGAATAAATTTCCAAGTTTTATTTTTTTCAAATTTAAAATGACTCATTCAGAAATTATTAACATTCTTTTAATCTTTCCATAATACCATAAACAGTAGCTAATTTTATGGAAAAATACAAAGCTATGTTATTTCCGCATTCTTATAAATTATTTTTTGTATTTATAATATAATCTATATTTTAAAAATGTAATTTTAATGTCAGCTCAACACTATTATTACAAATTTTGCGTAATGAATGCTTAAATAATTTATATCTGGATGGGTTATTACTTTCTGTTGTATTTATTTTATGTTAAAATTGTAATATTCGCAAGCAATGCAGTTCCTTACATTAAAATGGCGATTCAATGGAAACTTGGCGAAATGTTGGGGATAAAACCATTTTGGCCACCATTTTTGGCGACAATAAATTTCTATCACTCCTGAAGAACTGACATTTTTGAGAGTAATTGCATAAAATCCTCGAACCCCGATTTACGTATTACTATCAATTGAAATTAAGGTCGAAAGATTTCAAAAAGGCATTTTAAGCACAAGAAAGCATTGCCTTTCTCTTCCATTAAAATGAATAAGGGATACAATAGATGCAGTTGCCTCACACAAGGGGGGTGTCCTAGAGGTCCGGACACCCCCCATAGGCCTTGATTTTTTTTCGATTGGTTACAATCCTATGTATATATTACGTAAAATTTAATTATGTATTTGTTATTAATAGTTAATTTATTAATTAATGCTAATTATTTATTCAGTAATTAATTTTGTATTGCTTGTGATCCCGAAAATCAACAAAATCAAAAGAATATGTTGGACGGCGTATTGGAGCATGATACCAAAGTGGTGGACTTTCGACCCTGGACACCCCCTTGAAAAATTTTGTATGCGCTACTGAATATAGATGTTGTAAAAAATCAATACGTTACTATTCAAATAAAGAGAGACAGACCAAACCTCTCCCTTCTGAAATAAAAATTATAGTTTAAAAAAAAACTAAAAAACCCGCTTTTATTGTGAATTGAACTAAAAAGTGAAAAAATAATTCTCAATATAAGAATAAAATGATTAACGAGAAAATTAATGTCATTGGGATAAAAGCGTGGGGTGATCTAGATTAATTGTTATAATGTCTTACTAGTTCTATTCCGAAATACTGAGTTAGTGTAAAAATGTAGTACAAAGCACCCCACGCTTTTATCCCAATGACATTAATTTTCTCGTTAATCATTTTATTCTTATATTAAGAATTATTTTTTCACTTTTTAGTTCAATTCACAATAAAAGCGGTTTTTAGTTTTTCTTAAACTATAATTTATTTTTCATTTTTAGTCCAATCTACAATACAATAATAGCCTGTTTTTTTAGTTTTTAAAACTATCATTTATTCTTTGTTGAATTTATCCTTTTGATATTTGGAGCCAGAATTATGTGGCTGCTAGAATTAGTCTTGCTCTTCAATGGATATTAATTAATGGGTCTGAAGGGTATTTATTCTCTCAGTTTACGGGGCCTCGGATGAGTCCCATATCGTTATATTTCAAAGATTCCGTCTCTATAGATGTGTACAGGTATAACTAATAAAAGTTTGTTAAGAAGAAATACTAAATGTCAATTGTATTATCTCTTTTTAAACATATTACTGTAATGTTAATTCGTATCATCGCTTCCAAACATGTTGTTTTATCAAAATAAAAAATGTTTAGCAGTTAGGACATAAATTATTTTTATTCACATGCATGAGTCTTCCCCCCCCTGTTCACATAAATAAAATTTGTTTGTTTTATTTGAATTAATAACAAGCGTTTTTTTATTAGAATTGCACCTTTTTAAGGGGTAGGGTCTTTTAGTCACCATATCTGGAATTAGTCGCCAAAATTGGAAATGGAGTATGGAATCAGTCGTCAAATTTTGAAATAGTACATGCAATTAGTCGCCAAATCTGGAAACGATATAATAAATTAGTCGTCAAATCTAAAATCCTTAAAATCGTTATTTTTGACGATCCTGATCGGGGAAATAAAAAAAAATTTAAAAATTTTGATTGTCATCGGCCCCGGCCCGGTAAAAATTTTTTGAATTAATCTGGCCTTTTAAAGTGGGGAAAAATCACGCCCAAAAGACCCCCAAAATTACAAAACAAGTGAAATTTAAAAAAAGGTAAAAAAATAGTAAAAATACCTAAAAAAAGCAATAAATTGGGGTGGGTTCCCCGGGTAAGAAATCAAAAAAAAAGTAACTTTTGCTTTACACCCCCTACCTGAATTTTTTTCTTTTTTAAAGGGGATCGTTTTATTAATTACATTTTTCTAGTAAATAAAAAATAAATAAAAATTATCCCGCTGGGGAAAGGGTACTAGTTTTTACAAGAAAAGGAGACAAAATTTAAGAAAAATTAAAATTTTTGAAAATTTTATTAATTCAAACAAAAAAATTTTTTAACCCAGGTTTTTAATTTTTTTTATTTTTAAGAGTTTTTTTCCCATTAAATTTTGATTTTCTTTGCCAATATAATTTTCTAATATTTTTAAATTTTCCCCCGGGAGAAAAAAAATATCCTTTTAATTTAATTTACGGTAAGCACTATAGCCAATTTTATTAAAATTCAATATTGATTTCTCAATTTTTCCGAAAAAACTTAAACCCAAATGAAAAAACTCTTTTAAATGCTGCATTAGGGACTAGAGAAAAAACCAAACCAAAAATAAATTTTCATACGGAATGTGTCTATTTTTAAAAAGGGTTTTAGTACTTTTTAAACCATCTTTTATCAATTTTTAACCCTGTTGATTTTCCAGGGTTTTAATTTATTAGAAATTTTTAAAATGCATTCAGTCTTTTTTTGCTTCCAAAAAGAACCCAAAAAGATTTTAATATCAGGCATTTCCCTTTCCCTTAAAAACTCAACACAATTTTTTAAGCTGTTTAATTTTCTTATGAAGCCAAAAAAATTTCCCCCTTTAAAAAATGTTATTTCCTGTGATACTTGTTTTTGAGTTTTTTGACCCTATTGGGGGAAACGTTGCCCGTTTCTTTAATACAAAAGATTAACAGATCAGTAAAAAAATATTTAAAAGGAGGACAATTTTGAGGGGAAAGGCCCAAAAACCCCTACAAGGAATGGGTTTAAAACCCTTAAAAAAGATGAATTTGGGAAAAAAACAAAAAATGCTAACCAATCACAAAAAAAACCTTTAAAAATTTAACAGAATTTTTTCAAAGGGAAATTAAAAAAAAAAACAAGTTAAAGATTTTTTGATAAATAAAAAGGGTTAAAAGTTAAATTAAATAAATTATCATTAAACTAAATGATCGTTTTTAATGAACAACTGAACCAATATATGATACTGCCATCTGTACTGATCCATACTGATAAAATAGTATCGTCATAGTGCCAATCTAGTTTTGGGACTGGCTGTTGGCTAAAAATGGTCTGCCCCTGAAAAGAAGGGTAATATTTGAGTTTTCCATTTAATTTTTTCGATTTTGTGTATACAGGTTTATAAAACTTTCTCCCCCTCTCTCTCACACACACATCGTGGCCGTGGGGGGGGTAAGGATCGGAAAGGCTGGCGGGCGAATTGAGCCCAGTACCACTAAAAACCCGCCGGAGGGGAGCACCCAAAAAATCTGTCGAGAGCAAAAAGTCCTCCCCGGGGGGTGGGTTTGGAGAGGAGGTGGGTCAGGGGTCGTCCTGTTACTTGACCATGGCTCAAAATTACGAGGTCCGTCGCCAAAACCCGTGTGCTGGGAAAATGGATGTTAATATTCACCCCCTTTTCTCAATTTTTTTTTTTCATCTTATAATGGCGCCCAATGTGGGGCGTCATTGTAAATTATGGGAAAAATAAATAATAAGTGTTTATTAGTTTCATGTATAATACGTTAAAACATAGAAAAGATTAGACAGAAACAAGTTAAATATTGCCCGCCTGTAGCCAGGAAAGCACAGATCATATTCAAAGTCTTGGCACCTGACTAGTTACGACAACTTTTTAAAGTGTTGCTGAAAATTTATCTTTTAACTCCTTTTTTGTTTAATTATAACTAAAAAATTTTTTTTTTTAATGTATTTTTAAAAAAAAACGTATAAATTTTGGTTTAAATTAGGTAATTTGAGCTTTCGTTTAAAAACTTCAAAAAAAATTTAATTTTAAAAATTAAAACAATAATTTTTACTCAGAAAACAGTTACGCATGCAATGAACTATTACCTTTGAAAAATGTTAAATTATTACTAAACTAACGGTCAAAACGTATACAAAATGCAAATTTTCCAAAAATTTGACATATATCACACAGAAAAACAATCATCAATAGGTAAATCCTTTCTTTTTCTCAATTCCCAGTTCACATAATATATAAAAATGAAAAT
>BMAV01008990.1:0-11731 GCA_019973955.1 Trichonephila inaurata madagascariensis
TGACCAATTTTTTTCAATTGTCGATGTGAATTTTAATTTACAATCCCCATTTTTTGGCATTTCGCACCCTGTGCGTTATTACCGGGGCTCGCGATTTTTTTATTTGTTTATAGAAAAATATTTTCTATATACTTCTTCCGATATAAAAGATTTATCTGCTCCGGTGTCCCATAGCGCTTCAAAATGTGTTATTTAATAATAAAAGGTACGTGGGGAGTTCTACGGGTGCTATACATATTGGAAAAGTCTAATTGTCTCTCTTGTCGACCCCTCTTGAGGTTGATCATTAACCTTTACCATATTTACTCGTCCCCTTTGCGTCCTATCGCCTCGATTGAAATTATCACTGAACCCTTATTTCTACGGTCCCTCTATTAAAATTATCATTTCGCTCATTTCGAAATGGGGTAACCCTGTTGTTGAATCTTTGATCATTATTATTAAACCCTATTCCTCTCGAACCCTCTATTATTTTGACGGCTATTCTCGTAAAAACTCATTTCTGTTATTTGGTCTATCCTATTTCCGAATTCCTCCAGTTTCTACCATTAGCTTCAAAATTAGGCATCCTATGCGCATTTTGACCTCGTTTTTTCTATATTATGGTTCTGATAACCCCTTTGTAATTTGCAAGAATATCTTTTCCCGAATTTAGCCAAGACTTCTAAAAGTTGTATCGTATTTTGTGGATTTCTAACTTCCACGTAGTCCTGTACCTGGTTCGAGTCGAACTAAAATATGATCCACTAAGTCTGCTTGGGACTTTCCCTAATTCAAAACTTCTTTTATTTTAGTAATCTATAAACGAAATCAGTCGCCTCCTGATTTCTTCCCTTGCTTGATGCATAAAACTCCGACTGTAGTTCTTTTTATTTTTGATCGCGGGAAAAAGCCTTCGCTAATTCAGCTTTGAGCTGCGAAAAAATCCGTGGCTGATTTTGTACTCAACAAACGAACCAAATATCGAAATACCAATCTTGAGCCCTTTCCCCTGAGATGACTTTTTAAGTAAGCACATGACAGATTACTTGGGATTTCAAGTAACTTTGTATATTATTGTCGATGCACTCGATAAACTCTGCAACATTCTCCGACCCTGAAAAGTACTTTTCAGGTAGAATTGTATTTCCACCTACATTACCTAACCAAGAATTAAATACGTTCGGGGCCATTGAGACATAGCCATCCTGTGATGACCATGTCTTTCCGGTTCCGCGTAAGCTAGAGGTGTGGGATTATCAAAATGAAGAGACATAATTCTTAATACAACTTTTATTAAGAATAACTTATATTACTTAAATTCTAATTTTGACAATTATTAATTAAAGTGAGAGTCAAGCCCGAATAAATCACGTATTTAAGTCAGATCACGCAATTAGATCCTCTATCTCAATTATCCTAAATAATCCTGTTATCTAATTACTTATATCTAATATTACCTTTTCCAGTTCTGGTCCCTTGACCTAAGAGAATATAATCTATAACTTTATATTTGAAGATTCTTGATCCGCAATGCAGCTAATTCTTGATCCTCAAGATTCCACACTAAGCTTTGTCACGCTATTGATCAGAATGATTCCACACTACAACCTCGGGAGCCTGCTACCTATGCTATGCTATATCTAGGTTTGCCGCGCTACCCTTTTTTATAGTATATCTATTTACATGTTACATTCGTTTATCTTCTTGGTATTGGGTTGGAAAGGTTTTGCCATTAATCTGGCCGTCAAAGAACATAGGAGTCATGTTAATCAGAAAGGCGCGAGAGACGTCACAAACTTTGATTCGAGTTTTACAGGTAATCCTACAAAGTGAACTCGGAATGGCATTTTAGTCGTTATTAAGTCGTTGTAAGAAATATTTTAAAACCGAAGCTAATTTTAAAAAAAAAGTCCTAAAAAGTATTATATATATATATATATATATATATATATATATATATTTATATATATTACTATATCACTTGTTTTTATTAAATTTTATAAAACAAATCTTAAAAATTACTTGGCACACTGTATACATAAAACCATGAAACAGAAATATGGTTGTATTTGAAGACAGTACTTCCCAACCTTTTCGTCGCCGCGGACCAATCAACGTTTGTTATTTTTACCACTGCCCACTGAGAGAGAACGCCGATTGTTTATTTTAGATTCCTTTGATTTAACAATTTTAATTTTATTGTGTTTAAACATGTATTTAAAATTAAATAAAGTTAAACCAAAATGAATATAGAGTGATGGAATATAAAATGATTTCCATAAAAAGTAGCACAAACCCTACAGAAGTGCACCACATTAAATAAAATGTAAATAATTTAATTCTGTTTTTCGGTTTGGTATTATTTGGTCCACGAATCGGTACAGGTCCACGGCGTGGGTTTAGGGACCACGCCATCGTGAACACGTGACAGATTTAATGCGCATTATTAGAGAGCTTCTTTACACGGTAAATCTTTAATGTGCCCAGAATTTGAACTTACGATTCATCAGAAACAATAAAGTCAAGTAAAAAATGCATTAAAAAATTTATATATACACTGATTTGGCATAACTACGGTGATTTTTTTTATTGGGAATCATAGAGTAAATTTCAATTTCTCACTCCGTTTCATGCCCGTATTTTTATTTCTTCATTTCTTATTGAAAAAAAAACTTTGTGTGTGTTAAATACTTTTGAAAATTTCAAGAATGTCATCTTCTGTTTTATTTGTACTCGAATTCTTTTATGCATTGTTTTTGAATGGATTGCCACAGTTTGAAAAACATTTTTTTTAACGAAAATATGCATAAAAGTGTTAAGTCAACCAACCGTTTAAATTCAACTTCATGCCTGATAGGATATGGTGGCCATATAAATAATTTCTGTAACTCTCAGCAAAATGCATTCTCTAATATTTCTTTACAAATATAATATTTTTAAACGACGATTAATATCTTGCAACCTTTTGTACATTTAGTATTCATATATTTATTGATGAAAAACTTATATAAAATACCAGGCATATTCGGATTAAAAATTCAGATAGTATTATAAATACTGTTTTCCATTGTGAAAAATGTACAACTCTAATTCCTATAATAATTCTATTCATCTATTTTTTTACCAATTGATTCGTATAAATATTTTTTTATATTTTCTATAGTGTTAATAACAAAAGTGTTTCAAACTCAGAAAAGGATTTATGTGGAAAAAAGTTTTTTTTTTTTTCACATTTATATGTTTTTATTAATTTAATTTATTAAGGTGATAATTTCTCTTTTTTTTACAAATAAAAGGATGGCGAAAAATTTAAGAAAGAAATTACAACGTCAATGTATGAAACAATTATTTATTAATTCAAACAAAAATAAACGAACTACGCTTTCATTCCTTTTAATTATTTACTTAAACGAGTATTTTTTCCATTGAATGACTTTCTTTTGTCATTTTACCATTTTTTAAGGTATCCAACTATCTGCGACAACTTTTTTTTAAAAAAAAAATGGAAATATGGAGATTTTTTCATGGTTTTTAGATATATTTAGTACATTTTAAGTAAAATATGCTAAAATTAAGAAGAGAAATATAAATTATTACTACTACAATGGGAAAAAATGGGTACAAATTGACCAAAAGTTACATAAACGGGGCCTGCTCGATAGAAGTAGTAAATGAACAAATTCTCAATTTTAATGTGTTGCTATGTTATTCATTTTTGAAATGACCTTCAGAAAAAAAGATATTTTAATTTTTACAAAAACTAGAACACTTTATCTTTGTTATTGTATGAAATTACTTGAAAAAAGCAGTGATTATATTCACATAAAGAACAGTAAATTTTGTAATAAAACAGTGATTGATACATCTGAAAGTTTAAACTCTCATACTGTTATTCAGAAGATACACAAAAAACTTCAGAAAGTTATTTTAAAAACTTTTTGAGAAATCACTGTCCCCGTTTGAGTTTTTCGAAAAAAACACATTTCGACTAAAAAGCATTTTAAAGTTTGACATCTTATGTAATGTTATAGCATCTGAATTTACTGAAACACTTGCAGTTTTTGTTCTAGAGAATGGAAAATAATAAACTTGGTATTTTTCTAAAGCTAATAAGACGGCCTATAAAAGTTTGAGCTTTTCGAAACAAACACATTTCGAGTAAAACGCGTTTTAAAGTTTGACATCTTATGTAAAGTTATGGCATCTGCTTTTGCTAAAACACTTGTTGTTTTTCTTCTAGAGAACAGAAAATAAAAAAAAAAACTTGGTATTTTTATAAAGCTAATAAGCTGATCTATAAAATAAAATCATAAAAAAATTGTCAATTTTTTGAAAAAATTACTATTTTAGGGTAGTCGGATACCTTAATATCTCGGACATTTCCTTCAAATTGAAGTTTACGGTAGAGAGCTGAAGTATCAACATTCAGTGTTTTGATTTCTAGCTTGTCCAAAATCATTACCAATTGAAAAAAAAATTCCTTCAACAGCTTCATTAGTTCCACAGCACATACTAAATTTTCATAAGGATTGTGTTTATTTTTTAAATGGCAAAATATTTTCACCCATATTTTACCAATTTCGACATGCTGATTCTCCCATTATTCTAACTTAACGGAATTTAAATATACATTCAGTTTTCTAATTTCTTCAAACTGACAACTGTTATCGATTTTAATATCAGGCATTTCTTTCGATAAGAATTTAACACAATTTTCTATTTCTGCACAATTTACTTTCAATGAAGTCTGAAAACACCATTGAAAATTGTTATTTCCTTTAATATTTGTTTCAGACTATTCTTCGACATATTGGAAAAATGTTTCGTAAAAATTCTGCACTTCCTTGGTAAACTTTTCTGTTAGGTTCGGATTTCATTCTTTTAAATTTGACAATTTTTTTAAGGTATCCGACAACGTTCGGAACCTTGATTTTAAAAAGGCGCATAAATGAATAATTTTCATGATATTTAGTGTCACTTAGAATAGAATACATGTATAAAATTGTTTTAAGGACATTTTGACAAAACAATTATTTAAATACAATATTTCGGAAAAATTAACTTAGAATAACCTTTTTTCAAAATGTTCTCTTTTTGCGAAAAATGTTTCTATTATAATAATATTTTGCCTATATATAGCTCAGACCTCTGTACAGAGGCTCAACTATGAATTTTGAAAATTTCACAATATTTTCAGTTGCAACCATTTGAAATAATTATCGGGGTTTTTTTCTTAAACTTTCTCCCCTCTGTTGTCGTAAAACATGGATAAACCCACTTTTATGTTATATATTTCAAACATTCTAGTTGAGCCTCTGTACAGAGATCTGAGCTATATACAAACAAAATATTATTATAATAGAAGCATTTTTCACAAAGGGAGAATATTTTGAAAATGGGTCATTCTATGTTCATTTTTTGTCAAAATATTATACTTAAATAATTTTTTATTGTAATATTATTCTTAAAACAATTTTATATACATTTTCTAATCTGACAGTAAATATCATAAATATTATCCATTTATACGCTTTTGCAAATTCACGGTTCCGAACTTAGTCGGATACCTTAAAGGAATTATTTTTTTTTTTGAAATCGTAAATTGTATTGAAGGACAATATCGTTCAAATTAAGACTAACTTCTGTAGCTGATACATGTTCATTACCAGCCTTTTAAATCGTTTTGTGGAAAATAAATGCCTGATTGTGTACAAAATACATTAATGTTTCCAATAACTCATAATGTACCGGCATATGACGCCTGACATATCTGAATATAAAAGATTAACAGATTAGTTTTAAAATATTCGAAAGGAGGACAAGTGTTTCAGGACACTTTTTGAGGAAGGAAAGAACCTATAAAAGAAGGACTGTTCTCGCTAAAGGAGGACGATCGGTCACCTTAAATTTATTAATACTTTTTAAAATATTAATCAGTCTTTTTAGTTCTGTTATTCTTAATAGTTTTTCTTCTTTTTTCTTATATATAAATAATAGAATATTTAATTACTTTTACATTTTCTTACAAGTAATCTTATTTAACTTTGTTAGTATATAATCCTGTTGAGCTTTTATGCATATATATATTGCAACCATACAATTTCATTTGAAATTTTAATGTATTTTGTTTAAAAATAAACAGTCGAGGCAAAAATTAACTTTTATTTTTTAAACATTTAAAGTATCCGACTACGTTCGGAACCATGATTTTAAAAAAGCTCAAAAATGGATAATATTTCATGATATTTAGTGTCACTCAGATTAGAATACATGCATAAAATTGTTTTAAGGACATTTTGACAAAAAAATTATTTAAATACAATATTTTGGCAAAAAATTAACTTAGAATAACCTTTTTTCAAAATGCTCTCCTTTTGTGAAAAATGCATCTATTATAACAATATTTTGCCTGTATATAGCTCAGACCTCTCTACAGAGCCTCAACTAGAATTTTTGAAAAATTCACATTATTTTCAGAGTTACCACCAATTGAAATAATTATTGGCGTTTTTTTCTTAAAATTGCTCCCCTCTGTTGTCGTAAAATATGAATAGACCCAATTCTAAGTTATATATTTCAAAAATTCTTGTTGAGCCTCTGTAGAGAGGTGTGAGTTATATACTGTGACGTCTCTCGCGTCCTTCTGCTAACATAACTCCTATGTTCTTTGACGGCCACGATTAATGGCAAAACCTTTCCAACCCAATACCAAGAAGATGAACGAAGATAATATGTAAATGAGATATACTTTAAAAGGATAGAAGCTTTGATGATAAGTAGAGAGCGGCAAGTTTAGAGATAGCTTAGTGTGGAATCTTTCAGGTCAAGAGTTAGCTGTCCGATAGCTTTGGTAGAAATAGAAGTTCAATATAAAGAAGTTGGAATCGTCTCATATAAAGTTACATTATAGATATTACGGAATCGTTGAAGGAAGGAGATCTGCAAAAGGTAATATATTATATAGGAAGTTAGACGAATCGTTTTATTTATTATAATTAGGATAAAGGTTCTAGTTGCGTGATCTGACTTGAATACTAGGTTTAATTGGGTGTTAACTCTCACTTTAATTAAAGTTGTCAATTAGAATTAAGTAATATAAGTTATTCTTAATAAAAGTTGTATTAAGAACCAACATGTCTCATCATTTTGATAATCCCACACCTCTAGCTTACGCGGATCCGGAACGACATAGTCATCACAGGATGGCTATGTCGCAATACAGGTAAAATATTATTATAATAGAAGCATTTTTCACAAAAGGAGAACATTTTGAAAAGAGATTATTCTAAGTTAATTTTTTGCCAAAATATTGCATTTAAATAATTTTTTTTTTGGTCAAAATATCATTAAAACAATTTTATACATGTATTCTAATCTAAGTGACACTAAATATCATGAAAATTATCTATGTATGCGCTTTTTTAAAATCACGGTTCCGAACGTCGTCATATACCTTAATGAAAGAGAATAAGCATTCATATAAACTCGCAAAATTCTCCACATGCATTATAAATATCTAGTGTATATTTTATTAAAAATGCTGAAATGTTGCTTTTTAAAATATCTGCTACAAAGAAATAAATTCAGTGCATCATTAAACATTATCACAATGGTATATTTTCAATTTTCTTTTATTGAATCTTCACAACCATCCAATTCATTAATCAGTCTACATTCTAAAGAAAAATGTTATGGTATTCAAACTCTCATTTTTACCCAATCAGATAAAAGGAATGTCTTTTATATCAGTTAACACAAGAGAACGTTAGCATGACATATTCATTGGAGATAGTCAATGGGATATATTTCATTTTTCTGGCAAATTTCCAGTATTGGCTATCTAAAAGAGTGATTTATTGTACTCCTTGAATGAACATGAATATTCAACGACCGATAAAATTACTGAATCTAATATTATTTATCGTCTTGTCAGGCTATGTTGTTTTACTAAAATAGTAAAAGCTGTAAATTTTATGTTAACTTTTTTATGATGACTGATGAATGCCCTAATTTTAGTTAATTACAGCCGGAATTAATATATACAGAGAGAGATAAATATTTATTTTGTAAGTTTTTAAGTCAATCGTTGTTGAATAGAAGAGATTCAATCTAATAATATTTTGAAACTTGCAACCTAAATTAGATTTATAAATTAGCTTGAAATGAATAAAAGAATAGCAATTTCAAAAAATATACATTAATTATTTTTATGTTAATTATTTATTGTAAATATATTATTTTGTTAGCATTATTTATTAGTTGCTTTGAATTTGTCATCCATTGTGTATTGTTTATTTTGTGTAATTATTCATTGTAATATTTGTTTTACATTTTATTATTGATCTTTTCATACTTGTTAATTTTACAGTTCAGGCTTAATGTTTACAACTTACTATAACAGGCTCCATTCATGGGACGTCATAGTCACATGATAATGATAACCACATAATTTTAGCCAATCAGTTCAAAAACTCATGTGCAAAACATGATAAAAGCAATCATGTATTTACTGCTAATCAGTTCATACACTTCATGGTTGTCAATTTTTGATCTTTTCAGAAACTTTCACTCAAGAAGTACAAATTTGTCAACAACACAATAACACACAAAAAGGTAAACAGAATGCCTTTGGATTTAAAAGTATTTGCATAAAATAAGATTTTTTTTTTTAATTTTAAAAGTTTTTGAAGATTTTTATCTTTATATCATTTGAACATAATTACCCAATTGTGAAATTTGAAATTTTATCTATGTTTTACAAATAGAAAAACAAGTACAGCGAGTTGGATGACTGTTTTGAATTCAATGGAGAACACGTGTTTGTCTTTATCATGTGATCGTCGTGAATTAAGCTCATTGTTATTTATTTTATAATATTAGTTTTAGTAACAAACATTTTTTTTTAGCTGCCCTTCCATTACTCGTGCCCTTTTCAAAATTACCATTGATTGTAGTATGGACACATTATACACAGACAAGTCCGTGGGCATTTCCAAAGCAGTGATTCACGCCTTTGGCACTATCTAATTTTTATCATCGTATTTGCCAGTACACTTTATCATACACGACAACAGCAACAACATTAGATTTAGTCATTTATCTCTTATTTATAAAAAATTCGATATCTATAATTTTCACAGACAAAATCCAAATAAATGTATGCAATACTGGTATTCAAATAAAAATATGAGGTATACTCCCTTTCAGTACAATGGATGTTGAAGTGAAATATAGACCTAAAATTAAAATGATTAAATATGTTTTAAATTTTGTCAAAATAGATAAAGTTGAAAAAATAAAACGAGTTTTAAATTTTATAAAAATAGATAAAACATTAAAAAAATAAAAAGGTGTTTTAAATTTTATAAAAATACATAAAACTATAAAAAAATAAAACGTGTTTTAAATTTTATGAAAATAGATAAAACTGTAAAAAAATAAAGCGAGTATTGAGAACATAATTTTTTTTCCTCCTCAAAAAATTAGATTGATAATTATAAAAAAATTCTTTAACGAAGTCAAATTCTTTTTTGATTTGTAAATTTAATTTAATTGTTTCTTAATTAAGAACATTCATTTTTTTATAACGTGGTATTTTTTAGGCTTTTACTTTTACTCTCGAAAGGTTTCTTTAATGTCATACGCTGATAAGTTTTAAGGACATTATTTTGTAACTTCACGAAAAAGATTTTTTTTTATGTGAATATTTTTAATGACTGTTTGTAGTTTTCTTAATGTAAACAACTTCCAAACACAATGCACATGTTTAAAGAATTCTTCTTCTATGAAATTTTACATTTATGTTTTCTTTCCCCCGTTTTCTTTTTTTTTCTTTTTCTAACACAGTAACAATTTCTGCACTTAACGCGTTTTGAATTTTACAGAATCGCGATAAACTCATGCGTGAAATTGGAGCGATTAAATCCTCGCTTTCACTTTAACGTTTATATTTTATGTTTACATTTAATAATTTCACTTAAAACTAACCGCATATCTTTTAACGGGCAAACATTAAAATTATCTAAATTTTATTCAAAATTTAAAGGTATTTTATAGAAAAATATCATTTTAAAAATTTAGAGAATATTAAATAGAGAATTATATAGCTATTACATCTCTGAAAATGTGTTGACTGAAACGGAAAACATGGTTTTTTCATTTTTTTATATAGCGATTATTTTTAATTAGTTGTATAAAAATAATGCATTAAAGCTAATCCGAGTGAAAAATTCTCTATTGTCAAGTTTCTTAAAAAAATTTTTTATTTGACATATTATTAAGGTGACCAGTCGTCCTCCCTTAGAGAGGGCAGTCTTTCTTTTATTAGTTCTGTCCTTCCTCAAAAAGTGTGTTTCTATACTTGTCCTTCTTTTCAATATTTTAAAGCTAATCTACTAATCTCTGTATTCAGAGATACCACGCCGAACTGTTGTCATGTGCGGGTTCAGTAGGAATTATCGAACACATTTATGTATTTTGTACATTGATGTATTGTACATTGTACATTTGTACATTGTACACATTGGTGTATTTTTTTGTCTGGCCTCTATCTTCCAGAAAACGATTCTAAAGATTGATAGCAAACATATTTCAGTTACAGAAGTTAGTCTTAATTTTAACGATTTTGTCCTTGAATAAAAATCACAATTTGATGAAAAATATACTTCTTTAATAATAAAAAGAAAGTTGTCAAACTTAGAAGAATGAAATCCAGGCATAACGGAAAAATTTTACAAAGAAGTGCAGATTTTTTACCAAACATATTTCCAACAAGTCGAAAAATGATCTGAAGCAAATATCACAGGACATTAAAGTTTTGAATGGTGTTTTTTTTTCATTTTATCGCAAGTAAATTGGGCAGATATAGACAACTGAGTTCAGTTTTTATGCCCGATGTTTAAATCGAGGACATTTGTCGGCAGCGGACTAATGCAGCAATTGAAAGAGTTTATTTAATTTGTAATGATTTTTGGACAAGTGTGAAATCAAGATGCAATGTTGATACTTTAGCTGTAGCACTTACCCTAAAGCTCAATATGAAGGATATTTCTTGCTCCGTAATTTCCGATATATTAGAAAATGGTATATTGACAAAAGAAATTCATCAATGGAAAAATACTCACAAGTAAATAATTAAAAGTAATATAAGCGTAATTAGTGTATATTTTAGTTTAAATTAAGAAAATGTTTCATATATATTTACTTTGTAATTTTTTTTCTTAAAATTTTCATCCTCCTTTTCATTATGAAAAAAACTGTCATCTTAATATTACAAAAATAATCTTGAAGAAGTTTCCACCAGAAACCTACTAACGATGTTGTAGTATCCAGTCCTGATTCCCTTCAAGACTCGTCGTGTTGAGAAGCTGAGAGAAGTGAAATTTGTCTGGAATCAAACTCTTCACGTTCGTATGACATGAATGTGGAGAAAGGGGTGCCAACTCATGAGTCGTACGTCCTCGTCATTTGTCCGTGGCTAAAATTGCGAAGTTCGTCACAAGTTTTCTCATGCATTCTTCTTATTGCGACATTAACAAATAAGGAATCAATCAACCTTTCGTTCAAATTTAGATTGAAATGTTGCTTCAAGGATACTGTCAGAAATTAGCCTGTGAATGTGATTTGATTGGCTAAGAGATGACGCTGCTTCTTGAACTGGAGATGAGTTGAGAAACTACGTCGAACCGCTGGACATGCAGTCTTAGTGAAGTAATTGCGTGATATATATACATACATACATACATACATA
>BMAV01008990.1:16359-26959 GCA_019973955.1 Trichonephila inaurata madagascariensis
ATATATATATATATATATATATATATATATATATATATATATATACATACATGAAAAGATTTTATGCTTTATTTTGCATTAATATTTACAACTGCCAAGAACTATGGCTCATGAAGAAAAATTATAAAGTCTCAAGATTAATTTGCCCCAATATATTAGCAAATTAAAGAAGCACTCAGTTTGAATTATATTAATAATATCTTAAATAATAAATATAATTAAATGTTCAAGTATAAGACGAAAAAATAGCTACTGCATTTGCATTATACTTTACATGTTCTCGTGTATACAAAAATATATTCATCAGCTGTAACACCGACTTTAAAATTTAAGTTACTTTTTATAATAAGATTTCTTGTTCCATTTAATTTTATATGCAAATTTAGAAGACTTGATTTTGAAAGATCTGCAACTTAAAATTCCAAAATAATATACTGAAATGTAAATGAATTAATTTCCTGAGTGGATGAGAAGAGGTTAGTGAACAAAATAAGCAACTACTGCTCAATATTCTGACTTAGGTCAAATTTTGGGTCTTTATGGGTCTCGATTAACCGTCTACTGATTTTGCCGAAACGAGGATTCATACTAGAAAGTATGTATTAAACATTGAGATTTTCAATTCTCCTAAATTTCAGTCAAGAGTTTATTAGTGTTGTTTTTTTTAATTTAATAATAGAAATAAGTTTAGTTTAGAAAGATAATATATTTTTTAGTAAAATACAATATACATATTTTAGTATAGAACATATATTTAAGGTATCCGACTACGTATGTTCGGAACTGTGATTTTCCAAAAGCGCATAAATGGATAATTTGCATGATATTTAGTGTCACTACTTAGATTAGAATGCTTGTACAAAATTGTTTTATATATAAGGACATTTTAACAGAAAAAATTATTTAAATGCAATATTTTGGCAAAAAATTAACTTAGAATAATCTTTTTTCAAAATGTTCTCCTTTTGTGAAAAATACTTCTATTATAATATTTTGCCTGTATATAGCTCAGACCACTCTACAGAGGCTCAACTAGAATTTCTGAAATATGTAACTTAGAAGTGGGTTTATTCATATTTTACGACAACAGAGGGGAGCAATTTTAAGAAAAAACGCCAATTATTATTTCAATGGGTGGTAACTCTGAAAATAATATGAATTTTTCAAACATTCTAGTTGAGCCTCTGTAGAGAGGTCTGAGCTATATACAGGCAAAATATTATTATAATAGAAGCACTTTTAACAAAACGAGAACATTTTGAAAAACGATTATTCTAAGATAGTTTTTTGCCAAAGTATTGTATTTAAATAATTTTTTTTTCGTCATAATGGCCTTAAAACAATTTTATATATGTATTCTAATCTTAGTGACACTAAATATCATGAAAATTATCCATTTATACGCTTTTTAAAATCACGGTTCCAAACGTAGTCGGATACCTTAAAAAATTTATGATTACTTTGAGTATGCTTAAGGTCATACAAACTCTATGACAGTAGCTTAGAGTGTGAAAATATTTTGATGATAAAACAAGAGGAAACAGAGTATCTCTAATTACAAATTATAAAGCAAAAAAAAAAAAAGAAAAAAGAGGTCCAACCTATTTGTTTTAAAATATCATGAAACTCTTTTGCAAATGGGTAACTTTTAAATTAATACGGTTTTATAGTTTAAATTAAATGAAACTAAACTAAATTTTTAATGGTTTCTTCTAAAAATTGAATTTTTAAAATGATAAAAATAATAGGCTTTTTTGGTGTAAGTTAAGAGATGTGTTCCAAAAACACATATCTTTTATTAATGTATTATACTCGTATAATCAGAATAAACAATATTTAAGGAACCTCCTTCTAAGTAGTCTTCTTGGGTTGCAACATACTTCTGATGATTCTGCCACTATCAGAAGCAGCGTTCAAATGCCTGTTTTGGAATAGTGCTCAGCTGTTCCGATACATTTTTCACATAATATATTTTCTAGACTAAAATTTGATAGTTGTTCTCTCTCTGGTTTCTTTAGACTTTGGTAATCCTTCACAATTTTTTGCCATTTTGTCAAACATCAAAATTTGACGACGCTTGCTTACACATAGGCAATTTCCTAGCGATTGTGGCTTCTGAAGGTTGAAGAGAAATCATCGATGTGTACATCATAAACTCTTACATAAGTCTGCAAACTGTGTGAGTGAGAGAATGTTTATTAAGGTCAAACTAAGTCATCGCGGACGTTGGATGGAGTCATCATTGGTGACGGACCTCGTAAATTTGAGCAGCGGTCAATTGATGAGAATTACAGCTGAGGTGGCATTTGAATCTCCTAACTTTCATACAAATATGAGGACTTTTTGAGAGCCACGTTAGATTTAACATGAATCAGCCCCTCTGTATGGAAGTCTTCAGTGGCATCAGAACTCGAACCCGAGATTCGGCAACTACCCTGCTATGTCTCCTTAGCTTTATCTATATATTCACGAATATTTTCTGAGAGCCTGCAGCATATTTACATGTTATTTATACTCCAGGTGTATATTATAAATGGGGTAAAATATTTAGTCAAATATGTAAGCAAAAGTTATAGAAAGAGGCGAATTTTAGTGAATGAAAAAGGGATTTATATTATGCTTAAAGTGGGAAAGGTCTTATTCCAGGAATACTTTCGCATTAGGGGAAGATTATTGCAATTCAGCAAATACGTATGATTTAGTGTTTTCATTTGCTATTAGCTGTATTGCGAAACAGTTTCAAACGTATGATCTTTAATCCAACTAAATCGACTATGTAACTTATATTAGTAAAAATTTCGGTATTTTATAGTGGCTGGTTAAGTAAATGTCTACTACGCTGTGAATTGTTCAGTTAGTGAGAAGTTAAACGTTAAAATATTATGACAGATTTTCCTTTTAACTAATCTAAATATATTTACACTCTACTGTTTAGAAGATTAGTTCAGATCATTTATGTGGCAATCGGAAAGCAGAAAATAGCTGAATTACTCCAAAACTGCCCTGCGGTGGCTATGCACAAATAATTTTCTGTGTGTGATGTCCTTCACATTCCAATTGAAAAGCCGGCTTTTGAGAGAGATCAAATGACATTTTCTGGTACATACACTTTGAGATTAACCATTCCCTAGTTTTGTCCAAACGCCGCTCGGGCACTTGAAATGGCATTTTCCTGATTTTCCCGAGTGGCACTCGGTTATAACTCTGTTTTCTACTCTAATTCTCTGATTTGCCCGTATTTTTTGCTCGTTTAGAGTGCAATGTTTTTGACAGATGTCTCTAATAGCCGAGTAAAGTTAGGATTACAAAAAAAAAAAAAAAAAAAAAAAATGTAAAAACTGGTTTCAAGGTTAGGGGTCTTACTGTATTCTTTTAGACGAGATAAGGTGGGAATTTTCTTTTTACTAGATCAGTATACCGCAATTTACGAAAACTATTTCTTTTAAATTTGGAGCTTAAAACAGAAGAAAAATGAGTAATTATGAGAGGTTCATAACAGAAAATAATTCCGGCATTGACTCAGATAGTGAGTCTGAAATTTCTGTAAATGATTCTGGAAGTAATAAAAGTTTGTTATCGAACTTCTCTTGGGGTGTAGTTAGAATGGATCTGCATCTCACATATTACCCACAACAACGAATAAAAGAGGCAAGAAATAGTACAAAAAATATTCTTCCATCTTTTAGATACATCATTGGGGAATGTTTTCATTTTATATCAGAAACTGACATGACAATTATCCCATTTGAATTTCTGCTTGATATTATAGATCGCATTATTGAAAGTCATGGGGTGGTAAATGAAAAAAAGGGACGACCAGGAATTTTACCCAGGCTTTTACGATTGACCGAAAAAACTTTTTAGAAGGAATTCTTACCACCGACAAAAAATTGAGACCTACAAGGCAATCTTTTGTGAATTGTTAGAAAAGAAACGATTTTGGAAAACGGGTGAAAAAAGAAACACAATGTTTTTGTCCCGATTGCGAAGTCGGACTATGCTTGTCTCCCTGTTTAAAATTTACCACAACAACAAAAAAGAAAAGAATGGTAAGCGAATAATTATATAACTGTAAGTACAATATTACCTTTTTAAATCTAATACACATTTTTATAGAGTTCACTTATTTTTTTTGGAAAAAAAGCCAACTTCAAGGAAAATATGTTTTTTTAATGAAAATAAAAATTAGCATAATTCTTTAAATTCAATAGCTATAACATTTCTGACTGCTGATTTGAGTTAATATAATTGATTTCATCTTAAAAAATATGTTTACAAAACATATGTTTATTTTTTGACATAATATAACAGTAAAAAAAAAACTTAAGTGGTTAAGGTAAGGCTTAAGATTGCATAAGTTGGAACCCCAGAAATCGCATCCAGATATTTTATCATTGTACGTGTTGCATCTTTTCCAACCGACATCCCCTAACATCGTTCGCTAAAGTTGTTTTTTTTTTTCAGTTTTAATTATCAACCAAAAACATTGTACCCTTAACTTGTCAGAATCATGACCAAATCCATTGCACACCTGAATTTTTAAACCGAAATCTTGAAAAATCATTAGAATGGATACATCCATTTATAATTTAACAGCAGTCATGCAACAACAATCATTACTATTCCTACATGGAACCATTTTACCATTTATTTCAACTTACATTGCACATTGTAAATGCGACACGCATTATTTAATATTTTTAAATAACATTACGGTGTCATTTTATTTATCGCAAGCTATCCAACTTGAGCAGCCCTTTCATCTCGCTTATCGGATACTTGAAGAATTATTACCTAGCTCGAAACAAAGTTTATTTCATTGATTTTGATAGATAATCTGATTAGATAATAGGCAATTGATTGCTGATTTTGCTTTTATAAATTCTGTTATTCTTTGAAGCATTAAAAATATCATAAATTTGAAATAGAATACTTTTTGCTTAAAATTTATCCTTTTTATTTAAAAAAATTTAATGTTTGAAATGTGAAAGATTTTCAGATATTTTCTAAAAATAAACTACAACATAACATAAAATGCACTATGATATTTGCATAAAAATGCAAATGCACATACATAAAGTGTACAATTATATTTACTTAAAATTTTTAAAAAAAGTTGTGACTAAAAATAATCGGGGATCTTGGCGTCTATTTTATTTTCTGTAAATTATAGGGTTTGCAATCCCATGTTATATTTTCAATTCCGGAATTAGGATTCGACTATTTATGAAAAATACTTACGCATTAGCATAGTTGAAATTACATAATAAATCTGAAAACATAATTAAAAAATTACAAACTCAAACTTAGTGGAACAACAGCCCATGAGAGCCAAGGCATACTGTGCCAATCCCAGTATCCGTAACCATTGGGCGCTTAGGTGTATGAGCTGATGTCCCGATCACGTGGTCAGTCTGAAGCGAAACACCAGTGTTCAGTCCCCAAACAAGCTTAGTACTCATTTATCGACCCACTGGAGGGATGAAAGGCTGGGTCGACCTTGCCTGTGGTGTGGTGTGCAAAACTGTGGTGTGGTAGCACGATACGCCATTACTCGGCCACTGGGCCCATAATTTAAAAAAATTGATTAATTGAAAAATTATTATTTATTGAAACAAATCAAAGCAATTCATCATAAAAAACAAATAAAAATAGTACATAATGAGATTTAAAAAAAAAGAATTTATTCATTTCTGTTTTTGCAAATAAGATTAGAAAAAATACAGCTCGTCCAGCGTTTCATCGTACAAATGACTTCTTATTTGTATTACAAATTGTCCTGCCGAAAAAAATGCTCGTTCAGACTCCACACTACTAGGATTTATCGTCATTAAACAGAAATATGTTTTTTTCAGGTAGTCACCACGTCTCCCTCCATTTTCAAAAAGTGACATTTCATTTTGAATTTTTGGTGGCAGTGTCTCAAATCTGATAGGCTGCATTTTGGTGCATATCCCCTTTTGATAATTTTATCTAGTTTTCTTTTGCTTCTCTTAACGGTTTTTTGTGTACAGATTCATTCAGTTATTGAATCAGAATGTGAATCAATTTTAAATGTTACTTCATTTGAAACAGAAGATCCAGTTACTTGAGCTGTTAGTAATGCAGTGGGATTTGAAGTGTCGAATCTTTGAAGCAAGTTCACTATTAATTTACGACAGTGCTTCTCAAACTTTAAATATACGCGACCCACTATTCAATCATCATTTTCATCGCGCCCCCCTTCATACAATAACAATGGATTGAATTCAATAATACTACACTTTGACACTAAAGCTACAATACGACTTTAACCTCTTATGTGCCACCGACGTATATAAATGTCTCACACAGCCAAAGCATTAATTTTCTGGACGTATATATACGTCTTTTCGAAGTACGATCTTTTCTGAGCAGTTCTATCCATAAAATTATTCCGAAGACTTTGGAATGCAATAAAAGGACCTTGACAGTGTTTAAGAAGGATTTACTTATTTCCGAGGATTTGCTTATTTATTTTTTTTCTCCTCCCCTTCCCCCTAAAAAAACCAGCAAAATACGCTCGTCTATGTCGAAAACAGTGGCATTGGGTAGCAAATTGCGTAACGTTTAATAGGCAGTTAAGGAATTAATTATAAACCGTACAAAAATTATCAAGGTAAGTGTTAATACAAGCCCAGAGGATCACTGATAGTTATCAAACTTGTTCTTAACTTAGTATTCTTAAATTAATAATAAAATATATATTGTACAGTACTGATACATTTATAAGTATATTACATCAGTGTAAAAGTGTACTTTATATTTTATTATATCAAAGCATTTTGTTTGTTCACTTTCAATAAATTAATAATTTTTTAAATAACCTTTTGTTTTCGACTTTTCATTAGGCTCGCACCCCCCTCGTAGAGTTATCACGCCCCCGAAGGGGGGTACGCCCCACAATTTGAGAAATGCTGATTTATGGCATTTAACCGAAGAAGGAACTGTGACAAAATCTATTCCTCAGACGTTGTTCTACCATTGTGTAAGTATTGCAGTAAACCATTTACATTCCCGCGACATTCTATCATTGAAGAAATAAGGGCAGCATATATATACACATACATATATATATATTTACTTAAAGCACTGTTTGCATTTTTAAGCTTCTTTAGCATACAAATTATGGCTATGTCTGCTATAAACTGATTGCTATCTTGATGGCAGAGGGCACATTGTAGAAAAAAAAATTCTATACCTACATAAAAAAAAAATATAAATTTTCTGCAAGTTAAGTTCTTAAAAAATTTTGATGAGAAAAATTTTTAAAATTGTAATTCAGACAAAAATTAAAATCGGGACTAGTCCCGGGATTTCGGGATATTAAGAAACACCTGGATCCCGGGACTGCAAAACCTTGTAAAATATGAAACAAAAAAAACCCTTTTTAATTACATTTATAATCTTTAATTCTATTATACAATGCATTTTGGTACTGCAAAACATGTTTAGGAGATTAAAAGTTTTGTTAGCAAAAATGTAGTTCAAACTTCTTCAGATCATTTTTACTTGATGTTAAAGAGTCAATTCACTTCAAAATATCTGTTTTCAAATAAAAAAAATCCCTAATATAAATAAAGGTTTATGTGTTTATAAGTTAACAATACATATCAATATTTATTATTTAACTAAGCACAACTTCTTAAAATTTAGAAACATATACAATGATGTATTACTCTTAGTTTTCTCGCAATTTGAGTCAAATAAAAGGTCTTAAAATATAAAACACATTTTTATGGGGAAATGTATAGTTAATTTCAGTCTACCAAGTATGTAATTTGAGTTTAAGCTGATGGCAAATTTCAATTATTCTCATTAAAAATATATAACATATTAGAGTGAGTTGTGTTTTGTATATTACTGAAACCAAACTTTACAAAATATTTTTCTTTTTTGAAACTGACTCAAATTTTAGTTCTATTATTTGATAAAAAAGACAATCATATCAACGTTACTAATTACCTGGGGATACCGTTTTTACTCAATAAATTCTAATTTGTCATTTCAAAATCGCAAATGTCATTCGAATTAAGCTTGAAATGCAGTTGATGACGTCTAAATGAACATTTAAAGTGGTTGATTTGAAGTAATTAAATTAATTAATAATAACATATCTAAGTGAATCTTTTTTCCTATTATATTCTTTTGTTACTAGCAAAATTTAAAATTTTGAAGAAATAAATTGTGGCGATAATTTGTAATCGAAGATAAGGTACTGAATATTTTTATTTGCTTCTCATTACTATGTGTGTAAATTTATCAAAGTAACAGTTATTTACGAAGTCAAAATTGCATTTCCAATAAATGAGAAATTTCAAAAATTAATCTGATTCTTTTAAAAAGAAACTATGTTGAAATTATTTTTTCTATTTTGTACATACATTTTAAGGAAAAAATCTAAGAAAAGAAAAGCTGCTTATGAAAAATCTGAAAAAAAATGGCTTTAATATTTGAAAACCATTAATGATTTCTTGTTATACTATTGCAACGTTATTTTTAATGCATTGCCATATTACTTAAAGGAGAAGTTTTATGTTATCTTTCATGTATTACACCATATGAAATAACAATGTTGTCCAAAAAAGAAATAACATTTTTTAATTTTCTTTATTTTTTAAAAAAATTATACCTCCATATTTTGAGTTAACTTGTTTTCATTCTTCATTCATAAAAGCAGAAATTTATTTATTTGTTACTTTAAAAAAAAAACGAATAATTTTTCTAGTAATATTAAAAACTGAAAGGGATAAAAATATATTTACTTATTTTGTTCGTTACTTATTTTGTCTGTTTTTACTTGTTTTTTTTACTTATTTTTATCCGTTTTTTATTCCGTTCAGTTTTATATTCTTCATTAATTATATAATATAAATGATTTCCTCTTGCTTATTTTTCTACAATATGATGCATGATGGAATTTAATTTACATATATTTAGAAATTTACATTTTCCTCTTTTGTTTTTAAAGCTTAAAAGAGCCAGAAGTATTTTAATTTTTCATTCTTTTCTATGTTATTCCTCTCGAATTTTATTTGAGTTTTTCTTTCTATTTTGAATTATAAATTCATAACATAAAATACTTTATCTGTTCTATTTTTATTAAATTAAATGCAATTCAGTTTCTTCCCATCTAAAAACATAACATATAATTAAAATTTTGTAGTTCATATATATGTAATGGATCTGAACCTAAGCACATTTATGAATCATTTTTTGAGATTTATCCTTATTTTGAATAATTAATTGGTGTAGCTCGAAAGTTCTTTTAGGAAGTTAGACAATCATAAATAAAAGTAAAAACACAAAAAATAATTATTTTTACTTTAACAACTAAAAAATATTGTTTGTATTTGATTTTTTTTTCTAATTTAACTAAACGGTTTAATTAACAAAAATAAGCCTCAGATTCAGATAAAACAAATAATTAAATAAAATAATGTGGAATTGCATGAGTTGAAACTAAAATTTGTAAAACAGATGAGTGTGTGTTATTATCCTAAGTCCGAAATCGCTTTTCTCCTAGTTAAATCGTTACCGTTTGTTTAAATGTGTGCAAATCTTGCCAAGCCGTCACTATTTGTATGATATACAAAATATGCAGGAATAAAAATTATTTCACTGATTTACTATTGAAAACCATTAAATGACAGAAAATGATTGTAGTAGGTGATGTTTATCTGAGTTCGGCTGAAACATTTGCTGTTACATCGCCAGCGTCCAGTTAACCGAACTGTACTTATAAAACCATGTAGAATAGTCAGTAGTATTTTAGTAATTAACGCCAAAAGAAAAATATCAATATCAAACAGCATTTGAAGAACAAATAAAATATTAAATAAAAAAATTCCTGCGTAATTATGTAAACCAGCTTTAAAAAAACTGTAAGCCTTCAAAGAGATAAATTTGCGAAATCGGAACAAAATTCTTAACAAACTGATATAGTTAAAAACTACGATCCTTATTGCTTTATTGAAACGCACTCCATTGTCAGGTACAGTAAATGCTTGTGCAAAATTATATCTTGAAGTAAAAATACATATATATATTACTAAAATAATTTCCTATTTATACAATACTAAAAATTATCAAAATATTTTATTAATGTGCTTCATTGCATTAAAATAAACTTTACTGATGTTTGATCAAATGATACGTAATTTTTTGGGAGAAAAAAGAATTGATACATACATTATTTCTGGTGAAAGTCTTAAACATCTTTGTAGAAAAAAACTAATATCAGAGTGATTTTCTATTAATTTTACCCACTCAAAAAAGGAAGCAAAGCTCTTTACAATGAGTAATTATAATGAGATATGTTAACAATATATATATATATATATATAATGCATAAATATTACTTGAAAATATATCCAAGAGTAGAAATTTGAATTTTCCTGTCTCTATTTTAGCTATCCTTTAAACTTATCAGAAAAGGAATACTTACCGTAAAATCCGGCGTATAACGCGTACCTATACCTTCAAGCTGCATTTTTTAATTTTAAGGTATATTCGCTTCACTCACCCTCTTTTTTACGAAGAAACCTATGTACATTAGCAATGCTATTATGTGTTTTAAGGT
>BMAV01008990.1:26969-39564 GCA_019973955.1 Trichonephila inaurata madagascariensis
AGAGAAGTATTTCATTTACAAGATGCTGAATAATTTATGAAGTAGTTTGAATACTTACCGAATTCTAGAATGATTTTAAAAAAATTATTAGTCCTCGTTTCTAAGTCATTACACTATTAGTCAACCTTGACCATTTAATCAACTCTGTGATATGAATCTTGTTATTTTGAACGGAAAGCGGTTTTTTATACTAATGGCTTACTAATTAACAATGACCATTACACTTGTTACACATGTTAACCTTAATTATATTGAGATAATTGTTGGCAGTAGAGCCGAATAATGTTTTCGAATTTCTTTTAACCACTTCGACTACAAGGTTACAAAGTGTCACAGAAATGTAATATATATTTTTAATGTGTATAAGTTCCATCTCTCATATATTAGTTAGCATTATTCATTAAACTCGCTTAATGACTTAAAGCTAAAGCTTGGTGGATAGAAAATACATTACTTTTTCAAAAAAGTATTATATATATATGCGACTTTTGCATAAGGCATGTCGTCTTCATATTTCTTTGTGTTCGAATTTTTACATGTAAGTTTCTTTTTCCTAGTTTTTTCTATAGAATTTTTTTCCTAATATTCTTCTCTATGAGAGAAACCTTATTGTTCTATCTTTATAATTTCATTTTATTTTACTGTCTGGTTTATCAACAACGTGTGTTAGAAATATGCTTAACTTTTCATCATGGATCTGTTTTTTTCTACTATGTCGAAAATTTCTACTGTACCGGGAAGGTGGTACCATAAAACAGCTTTATCCTAAATCGCTGGCCTAATTCAGCGACAGCTTTAGAAATCATAATAGGTCTCCACTTTAGTTGAAAGACTGTTTTTGTATCTTCGATTGTTATGTCTCTTGAACTCCAATTTCTTTCTTCTTTGGCCTTGTAGGTTAAACACATTTTCATTTCATATCTTATTTTATTTTATTATACTGTATATTCGTTAATTCGTGGTTATTCGTAATATCGGAGTCCAACAAAAATACAAATTTTTGTATTCACCTTTTCGTAATCCTATAGTAAGCAACTATACAAAAAATATCCATAGTTACAAAGTACATACTGTCTTACACTGTACTGTTACTGTACTGGAGCTAAAAATACTGTTAGTGAATTATTGCGTAATAGTTAGTTGAAAATTTTAGGACGCTGTCTAATTTATGACAATAATTTAACAACCTTTTTGATTTCTGACTCGAAAGAGTTACAGTGAGGCTTCATGCATAGAAGAAAATACTGCGTCAGTTATATCGTGCTGCATGAGGTATGTTCTTAGAATTTCCGAAGATTGTAAAGCCTTAGAAAATGTAATATTTTTAATACGAGTTTCAGAAAGGAATTCCCTGTCTTATCCAGAACTCACGAAATAGGTTAAGCTCATGACTCCTCTGTACTTGTAAAGACTAACAGTGTGCTGCACAATTTTCCGTCGAAATTTGTTGCTTACAGAAAAAATTTTGTTTTCCGTTCCGAACAAAAAAAAAATGTTATTTGAAAGGGAACACAATTGCTTTCAAATCCAAACTAATAAAAAGTAGATTTCTGCTGCTGAAATAACTCGTGGTTTATTTTTCGTTAAAAATCACAGGTTTTTTTTTAACCATTAAATTCCTTAAATCACGAAGTAAATAAGGGTCTGATTGTATATGTGAATATATATATATATGTGTGTGTATGTGTGTGTGGGGGGGTGTAGCGAAGTCGAGGCCTATTTATGTTGGTTACTTGTATGTAGATTAGTTGATGGTTATTTATGATGTTCTATATTAATGAGATTTATTAGGCAGTCTTTTTTTTGTGGCAAAATATTTTGTTTATTAAACATGGTAAGACACACAGACATTTATATCGTAAATGCTAAAGAGGGAATGGATGACGCAACACATATAACAGAAGCGATATTTCACTGGACGAACACAAATACATAAAGGGATGAGCACAAAAAGACTTCGTTTTAATTCCGACAGTGAAGATCACGTGACTCCTTTGTCACAAGATCTGTGATTGGTTAAAAGAGTGTTAAAGAGATTTTTTGATGTAATATCACTATCTTTGATTACGATTAAGATTAGGGCGTTAGTTTTGAACCTAAGAATAAAAAGCTTATTTAAAGATTATTAAAAAAGAGTAAATTAAAAGGATTCTAGAGGGAATTATTACATATATATATATATATATATATATATATATATATATATATATATATATATATAAAAGAAAATCAAAGGATCGGGACTTATATGTCTTGTTTCCAGTTCCTTTTAAGCAGAAACATTTATAAAAATGTTCACAAAGCTTATGTACTCTCTGTGGTTTTATCATTCTTTACTCAATTAACCATCATTTACCGTAGTTTCAAATCGACTAACAAACTGCGTAAATAACGCAGAAATATATATTATGTACATAAATACTTTCAAACATAAATGTTAATTAAATTTGAAATGTATAAGCAAACAAATAGAGAATACATTACATGTTATATTTTATAAGGAATTTATTAAATATAGAGAAATAAACTTTGACGAAAATGTATAAAAATGTATAAAATAATTAATCTTAATTTAAATATATATATATAAGGGATTTTAAATTAAATTTGTTCAGCCATTAATTATAAAATTGCGAGGATTGCTAATTGTGTGTGCTTTGCTATTATAATTATCTACATTTATATATATTTATCAATAATAAATAAGAAAAACTGATTTAGGTAATTTGGAGACGGTATATTCTTGTGTTACCTCCTTCGAAACAAATGGATACGTAATTTTTGAATTAGAAAAAAAAGGTACATGAAAAATAATTTGAAATTGAATATGTTAAATAGTTTACTGTCTGTTTTTTCGACAGCAAATATACACTATTAATTTTTGTTATGCGTATTACGTTAAATTAAAAGACTCTCTGCTTTTAACTACTTTGGAGTGTTATTTGACTTCAAATTGCGTTTTTCCTCTAATTCAAAAAGTTCAAAATCAAGAGTGCCTCAGCAATTTGTAGTGATTTTCTAAAATAACATGAATCTCGCAGTCTATATATTTTAATTAGGCTTTTAAGGTTTTCACTTTTCAGAACTTGAAGTTCATATATAGTTCAACTGATATATGGATTTCTATAAGATATTAATATCATATACACACTATCTTTCAATGGATAAAAAATATTGTGTTTCATTCAAAAGTTTTAAAAGAGTATGATTTTCGAAGATTCTTAAAAAAAAATATGTATATAATCCAAACCTTTTATCGCTCAAACTACCCTTTGTGCATCCCATCTTCCACAAATTTATCTCAGAACTTCACCATTACATAAATTACATACTATATAAAATAATATAAACATTTTATATCTTTATATAAAAGTTATAATACTGCTAACTATTAAAATTGCTGTACCAGAAAAAGAACAAAGAGTTCACACAAAGAGTTATAACACAACGAGTTTTACTATAATACGCACACAACAGAAAGAAAGTAAAACATGGTTAAATTTGTAATCAGTTTTTGGGTATATTGGGTCCTAAACTAGTACACATAGCTGTCACCTATGGCAGCTAAAATGGCTCTAGCCCGGATTAGCATCCGACAGAACTGAATTTAAATGATACATAGGGGCAAGTCATTTCATGTTCATTATAGCCTGTTCCACACTTCATCAATAGTAGTGGCTAGAGAACGATAGCGCCCTAGTTTCTCGACAGCTCTTCACCAGAGTTTTCAATAGTTGATAGATCTGGAGAATAGGCTGATAGAGCAACATACTTTGTTTTATAGAATTGAAAGAGGTTGTCTTTGAGGCTTCGAAGGCAAAGTACATCCACCGATATAAAAATCTAAGAAATGAAGCTGGCTGTTCAGGATATTGACGTCGTGAACTAGAAGTATTTGTATCATGTACCCAATGACTGCTCATATCATCACCCCAGGTTTAGAGTCTGTATAACGATATGAATTGCAAGCAAGCTAAGGTCATTCTCCTTGGGAGCTCTAGATACGGGTAAGTGAAACATGATGCTGCACGTAAACCCGAAAAAACGGTGATGAGCCACTCCTGTATCAAGTTTTGTCAATGGCTGCACTACTGTCGCCGGACATCTCAATGTTGCAGCGTTAAAGCAAGCCTTATTAATGATCATCGTGTGAACAATCCATGCTTCTTCAGACATCTCACACTGTCCGTGCAGATACTTATCATGTTGCAAGCAAATATGATTCTGGTTTCAAGGTCCATGACGGGGCAGTACGATCCTGTAAGGTTGATCCAGTAACTGTGACCTTTCTGAATCCATGGATTCGATATTTGTATGATAGTCGTTGGATTCTGACCAATGTGAACAACAATGCCAGGGGACGATAAACCTCATTCGAAAGGTCACAATTCTACCACTATAGAATTCCAACACACTTACTAGTAGCCATTTATCCTTCTTATACTAGACGGAACATGATCTTTTTTTACAAAAAAACAACTTTCAAATGGGACTTGCGAATGAGGAACCTGTTGCGTAACTTATCTCTTAGACAGAATGGAGTTTGAGATGGCGTTTCTCCACCCTGCATTCTTCGGTTACCCCCTTAAATACTAATCATTTACATTTACAAGAACTTCCTTTCATGCGAATAAAAAGTTTGCATTTTCGCTAATTCAAGTTTAATCTAAATGGCACGCAGTCTTTTAATGCAGCCCATTAGATATAGTTCATACTTCTTTTTTTTTAAATTCAATTTTTTATATTTGTATAAATGAACTGTACTGGGTATGTTAACTACGTGAATTTATTTGTTTGTGTGTGTCTTGTCTTTTGATTATATTGCTTTTTGAATATTTTATAACATGTTTTCTATATTGATCAGGTATTTTGTGTAAATTTTTTATTCTTGAGAAAAATTCCGTAAATAGTTTCTTACTTGTAATGTTAATGCTTTTAAAATTGTTCATTTAAAAAGCCCTTGTTCTGCTATAAAATTTTTAATTTGTAAGTTTGAGGATTATTACTTGTAACAGTTTGTAAAAATTTATGACTCTTACTTGGACTAAGTAATTGTAATTTTTATATGCGCTGAAATTGTGCTTTTTAAATAAAAAAATAAATACAAGTTTTTGCCACCCAGCTGGTATGGTGGATATGACCATCGGCTTGTAACCGAGTGGGTTCGAACACCGGGTAAGGCATGGTTGTATCTTATTCGGAAAAATAATACAGACCTACGCCTGTAATGGATTCCCGTCTCGAATGGAAAGCAGTGCACCCCTTCTGTTATATGCTGGGACCATAATTTGTAATAAATGTCTAATTTCTTCTGTTTGTATTGTATGTTTCTGTTCTTCCATTTGTATTTCATTTGTATCCCAGGATAAATAAACACACAACAACAGTACAATTTATCTTGATTTTGAATAGATTTGAATAAAAATATATTAATTACGTTGCACAAATCATTACAATCATTTTTAAAATTTCAATAATAATTACAACGTTTCATTCGGTTAGAATTCATATATTGGTGTTGCAAATGTTTTCTACAAACCCGCTTTCCCCGTCAACCAAATCCCTCTAAATTTATTTTTACTTTATTAACATTAGTTAATTAATTAAAGTCATTTTTTATTTTGCAGATTTGTTCTTTGATCTATCTTTTAGCTTAATATATATCCGTTTTATGCCTTTCATTATATTGGTTTAGGTTACATCGGTTCTTCTATTCTCGTGTATGAGTGTTACACTAGTTCTATTATTTATGCTTTAAAGATTTTCGCATTCATTTAATACAATTTATTAATTAATGATAAAAATATCAACCCTATAACTTTTTACACAAAGGAATTTTAATGTCTATTAATTGTTGTTTTCTTCTTTTTATGCCTTTTATTTTCAATCTCAAACATTTCTTCAAGACAGAAACCTAAAATAATAAGACTGAAATTATTTGAATTAGAATAGACTACCTAAATTTAGAAGAAAAAAATTATAGATATTTTATTGTTGCGCATGTTAAGAACAATCACTCATAGAATAAGAATACTGATTTCGAAATTATAAAAGATAAAATTTATATAGTACAACTTTCACGCTTCGAATAGTGCTATAAGTGCCCACTAATTCCCTTTCAATTGCTTCGAACCACTCTATGTCTATTTCGATTCGAACACTAATTCCTTAATCAGAACCTATTCCAATCATGTCACCTCGATCCCATTGCCCACTGACCAAGATTCGAAACATCCAAATCCAATTCATTGGAAACTTCTCCATTGAAAGCAGGTATACGAACACCCTTGTCTAACGTGACATTTAGAGCTCGTCATTCTTAGTCAATTACCGCTTGTCAATGTCGGAGATGCCGGGGGCTTTTAGTTTGAAATCGTAGTCTGCGTGCTGCGAACCACCCTCCCGTGGACCACCCTAATTCGAATTCGTACCCCGTTTCCGACGTGAGCGTTATTCCATATTTTTTTTTATTACTTTATTCCTTCATAATGTCAGCAGTTTGTAGCTGCTTCCAGGTGGGAAGTTACGCTTTTGTTTGTGCATTGCCTCGAAGACAGAAACACGCCGGTAACTGGTAAATGGGAAATTGCACGATGCCCTTATCGCGTGTCCTTATAATGAGGCATTTGCGATGCAGAAGAATGTTGGGGTTGGAGAAAGTGAGCGGTTTTTGATGTGCTTGTTGTCTAGTGGATGGAGGAAATTACTTAATTGTGTTTCAGTGTGGCTGTCGTACGAATGGGTTCTTGTGATGTGGTAATTATGTATGGCGGGCAAAGGAATAAAAACATGTTATGTGAAATTAATTTTAATGTAGCAATTGAAAAACGTATAACTTATTGTTTAGCAAAGCGGAACTGATTATATCTAGAAACTATATAAATACTAGAAGAAAAAGATAAAAGGTTTTTGCTTTAAAAGCATTTGTATTACGTCCAGGTTTTGCCAGGTACAAACATAATAATTTTATTTTCTTTCAATTCAACTTGATATAGTTAAAAATCGCTTATGTTTAGAAATATGTAAGCAGGAAACAAAATGAACTAGATATTGTACTTTGTATAAAGGTGCTTCGTTCTAGTTTCCTGGATATCTGGAAAAGTTTTGATTAATTCAAAAAAACTTTGAATATATATAATCAATGAATTAAAGAAAAATATTATTTATTCTCTATCACAATTACACCTCATTTTTTATATACACACACATATAAATATATCAAAATAATTAGCCAATAGGATCTACAAAAATATTTAATCCTGCATCTTAGTTCTAAGACTAAGAATTTGCTTAGGTATTACTGGGGATATTATTTTAATGTCATAATTATTTCACTGTATTTCTTGCTTGATGTAATTATTTTAAGTAACTATATATATTCCAGCGTAGAGCGTGCACTTTTAACACACAAGAAATGACGTACCTTATGAATTTTCTTTACTCGAAAACATAAAATTTTTGCCATAATCGGCTTCCGCTATGCATCATCCAATTTTATTTCATTTTCACCATCACTATTACTTTGATCCATAAATGAATAATGTAATCACTGTACACTGATAATATTGGTGGATACCCAATAGAATCAGCATACAGTGCGCTTATAAATTATAAAACCACCATAATGAACTAGGGTATTCCAGAAGAAGAATGTGCAATTTCTTGCGTCCTTAAAATTTATCCTAAAATGCTTTCTGTACTTAGTTGCTACTTTTAAATAATAGCAAATTTTATTAAAACATACTAATTTCTAAAAATTCTATATACTAATTTCTAAATTCTTCCATTTTCGCGTTCTGTTTTAAGTATTATAGTTATATGTAATAAAAAAGTGCCCTTTTTTGAAACATTAGGGGAAAAAATTGATCGCTTAATGGGTTAATAACAATCAACAACCTTTTCAAAACATAAGCTAATAAATTATAGTTAAAAAAAAAACAACGAAAAAACGCGCTTTTATAGTGAATCGAACTAAAAAGTAAAAAAAAAATAATTCTTCATATAAGAATAAAATGTGATTAACGAGAAAATTAATGTCATTGTAGTAAAAGCGTCGGGCGCTCTATATTAATTGTTATAATTTCTTACTAGGTCTATTCCGAAATGCTGAGTTAGTGTAAAAATGTAGTACAAAGTACCCCACGCTTTTACCACAATGACATTATTTTTCTCTATTGCAGTTTTAGGGTTGCATCTTAATCTTTTAGTCACTAAATCTAGAATTAGTCTCCAAATCTAGAAATAGCATATGGAATTAGTCGCCAAATCTAAAAATGGTTTATGCAATCATTCACCAAATCTGGAAACGATATAATGAACTAGTCGTCAAATCTCGAAATTCTTAAAATCCTTTATTTATGAGGATCCTGATCAGGACAATGAGACGAAATTGTGAAATTATTGTAATGTCATCGGCCCTTGACAAGTGGGCAAAATTTCAAATTTATTTGACCTTTTAAAGTGGGGAAAAATCGAGTTCAAAGATTCCATTGCATGCAAGTGAAGCTTATTAAAGCGTGTTAAAAAGGGACTGTCGACTCATGAATTTTAGAAACGTTTCAGCAAAAATACTTCACATGTCACAGTTTGCATATAAGAGTCTTAAATCGAATACTAATAAGAATTTATGAAAATGAAGAATGTATTAAAGATACTGAAATAGCATCGTTAAGAAAGCCTGAAATTAGCTAAAAATCTCTTATTATGAAACACCGAGTGATGGCAAATTTATCCTTGAGAACTCTAGCTGCTACAAACATTATAGAAACGACTTACAATGTAACTGAAAAAATACTTCAACGACAAACAGGGGGAATATTGGTAATGGATTGATGAGATTTTTTTTCATAATGAATTGTGTGATTTGCTGTGAATTTTGGGACGTATGGCTTTGCGCAATACCTGGTTATGCTATATTATTATCTAATATTATATATGCTTTTATTAGATGGCGCTAACTGAATATTTCAGCAGGATAATACTTCTTGTAAGAGTTGATAATACTAAATCCCCACCAGAATGATTTAAAAAAGAAAAAAAAAATTGTTTTGTAATGTCCAAATACGCTGATGTTGAGATTTGAATATTTGAGCTATACTATGTTGCAATGTTTATGCTGATAACTAACAGGTTATTCATCTGCCAATGAGCTGTAAGCAAATATTGTAAAAAATAGTCCAATAATTCTATGAAATAGTACTTAACAATCAAGTCATTTGAATGAAAATACGAATATTTGTGGCTATAAGGAAAAAGGGAACAGAGAGACTAATATTGCATTAAAATTAAATGGGAGGTTTTTTTTTTTTTTTTTTTTTTTTTCTTTCTTTCTTTAGAAGACATGTATTCTTAAAATCTGTTAACTGAGTGTATTTATTCAATTATTTCGAATATTTTGTAAAAAAATTTAATACTTTATTTAAAAGCATTGAATGCTAGTTATAATAAATATACTGCAACATTGTATTCCATGTCCATCTTATAATCCGAGCTTTATTTAATTTATTATTTCAAAAATTAAAGTGATCTTAAAATTTCTTATTGGACTTTTTGTACTAATCTGATTTTCAATTCAAGAGATCTATTTTCAGAGTTTTGAAATAAAAGTTTTAGAGACAAATACAGCTTTTCTTCAAAATAAATCCTTTTGTAGTATTTGGTAATTACATTATAGTAATAGTTATTTTTATTGCTAGAAAGAATTAACTGTTTCTTTCGAAGTATATGTGCCATTTTTGAAGTCTAATCTCAAAATTAGTTAAAATTTGAAATATCGAAAAATTATGTTCAGTCATTTTTAAGTTACGAGGGTTTGTATAGATTTCCGAATGCTAAATGAGTACTTCAAACATTTGGCGACATTATATGGGGAGTACACTGGGTTACCGATGCAATATTGCGGTAACCCAGTGGTCGTAGTCATTACTCAAGGTCAGAATTGTTTCTGCCGAGTTGTGGGATGGAATCATGGGGCCGATGGCCCGTAGTTGGGCTGGTATACGTTAACTTTTGGGCTTAGAATAATGTGACAGCTCAGGTGACATCGCTTCTTGATTCAGGTTCAAAATTACGAGGTTCATTACCAATAACCTTCTTGTTGCTTCTGAGTGGGAAGGTAAGAAACAATTAATTTAGACAGCGTTTCTCAAGTTGTGAGGCACGACCCCCTAGGAGGGTGCGAACATATTGAAAAGTCGTAAAAAAATTATTTTAAAAAATTATTAACGTACTGAAAGTAAACAAACAAAATATACATTCTGACATATTAAAAAAATCAAATGCACATTTACACTGATATAATAAACTTATAAATGCATCAGTACTACACGCAATGTATTTCATAATTTAACAATATTATTAGAAAGAGTTTAATAATTACCAATTACCCCATGGGGTTGTCATATATAATATTATATAGAAAAATTACACTTATCTTGATAATTTGTACGGTTGATAATTAATCCCTTAATTGCAGATAAAAAGTTGCTCAATTTGCTCTCCAATGCCCCCCTTTTCCACGAAGGCACTCGTATGTGATGTATTGGAGTGGGGGGGGGTGAATAAATACGCAAATATCCTCGAAATAAGTAAATCCTTCGCAAAACACTGTCAAGATCCTTTTATTGCAATCCAAAGCCTTCGGAATAATTTTATGTATAGCAGTGTAGAGATAAGATCGTACTTCGGAAAGACGTATATATACGTCCGAGGCAATTAACGCTTTGGGTGAGCGAAACGTTTATATATCCCGGTGACATTTAAGTGATTAAAGTCGTATTGTAACTTTAGCGTCTAAGTATAGTATTGTTGAATTCAATATATTTTTATTTCATTGTAAGAAAGGGGAGCGCGATGAAAATTGTGACTGAATATTGAGTCACAAATATTGAAAGTTTGAGAAGCACTGAATTAAGGTATCTGAACACGTTCTGAGTACTTTTTTCAAAAAATAGCACACTAAAACATTACAAATGCTTTTTTAGGAATCAATACCAATAAATACTAATATTTAACTATATAACAATATCAAACAATCATCTAAAGTTGAAAAAAATTACAATTTATAAGTGAAATTTAGCAATATTTTTGAAAAATTACAAAGTAATTAGACAAAAAAGTAATAAACTTATAACAGTAAAAGCATTACAAAAACAAATTAGATGTATTTATCGAGAAAATTTACTCAATTTTTAATGGTTTATTAAGGCTGCACGGCAACCTTTTTCAAAAAAAAAATTTGGAGACTGTTACAGTAAAAATAATTGATGTTTTATATTTAGATTATATTATTAAACTGATTCTATAAGTAAAAAGTCAGTTTAGCTAGTCTTTATTTCACGATTTTTAAAAATTAGGAATTTTTGAAGTTTTTTCAAACTTTATAAGAAAAACTCAATTTTTAAAAATTTTAGTCATTTTAAGTTATTTGTGTTTCTTAGGTTATTGTGTAAACAAGCGTTAGTATTGATTTGAAAATCTATTCCCTTGCTGATTTTCAATAAATATTTTTATAGAAAAACCTGGAAAAAATGCGAAAGTTTTTTAAATATCTTTAGCATTTTTTAGAAAAATAACTAGAGATCTCAGCCCTAAATCCATACTAACTTTTAAAGAACATGCCTTTGGGAGTCTATAAAAAAAATGCAAGGCTATTTCTTGAACATGAAAAACGCCTTAGGGATTAGAAAACACTTGTACCTTTTCAAAATTGAAAGCTTGAGAAAAACGCATTTTAAATTTGTAAAGTCATAAAACAAAAACTTATAATGCCCATAAAGCTCTAATTTTTTAAAATGATATTTTCCAATATATGTTCTGCATTAAAACACTATTTTAATTAAATATGGCAGAAAATAATGTTTTTAATTCAAAATACATATCTGCATAATATTGATAGCATTTGTTAAGACGTCAGTTTAATCAGCTTTATCTTAACCTAATATTTCCACAAAAGTTTTGAAACACAAAGCACTTATGTACAAAATAATAATGATACTAACTTAAGCTAAAAATTGTCAGGTTTGCTCCTAAAATTTAATTTTTTTCAGTTTTAAAATGAGGCAGCTTAAGAAGTTTTAGCTCTTATCTCGTACAGCTTTAAAATACTAAAATATAGTACTACAATATGTTTAGTATAAGGTAGTTTGGTACATCAAGGAAGTATTCAGTTATATCTGCAACATTTGAATTCAGAATACTTGTTTTCGGAAGTCTAATTGCAGAATCAGCAGAGGACTGATTTATATATACATCATTTTCAGTAGTATACCGTCTCTTCGAAATATTGTTTCCCACAGCAACCTGAGAATGCATAAGCCATGGCATTTTCTCTATAGGAAAAAATTAATGATGAAGTTTTTAAGTTATATAAACTATTTTTAAAGCAAAAATTGGCCACGAAAAATTTATCTTAATTAATTAATTATGAGAACTCAAAAAACTCAAAACATAATCAAGCAGAAAGTATTTTTGTAATGAAAATTGTAATTAATAACCATTTCAAACTAAAAACTCAAAAATATTTTTAATTAATTCAATTTAAGTGTGGAAAAATGCTTTAAAATGAAACCGAAACCAAAACCATAGCTCATAAAAC
>BMAV01008990.1:39664-55350 GCA_019973955.1 Trichonephila inaurata madagascariensis
AATTAATTATGAGAACTCAAAAAACTCAAAACATAATCAAGCAGAAAGTATTTTTGTAATGAAAATTGTAATTAATAACCATTTAAAACTAAAAACTCAAAAATATTTTTAATTAATTCAATTTAAGTGTGGAAAAATGCTTTAAAATGAAACCGAAACCAAAACCATAGCTCATAAAACTAGAAATATCTTTAAACCTAATTTGCTAACAGATCTGAAATTTTGTGCCAAGCTTCTCAATGATGTGGACCACTAGAAAATGAAAAAAAAAATCGGTAAAAATGAAATTTTTAAGGTACTGTGTAGCCTTAAGGTATCCGACTACGTTCGGAACTGTGATTTTGCAAAAGCGCTTAAATGGATAATATTTATGATATTTAGTGTCACTTAGATTAGAATGCATGTATACTATTGTTTTAAGCACATTATGACAAAAAAAATTACTTCAATACAATATTTTGGCAAAAAATTAACTTAGAATAACCTTTTTTCCAAATGTTCTCCTTTTGTAAAAAATGCTTCTATTGTATTAATATTTTGCCTGTATTCAGCTCAGACCTCTCTACAGAGGCTCAACTAGAATTTTTGAAATGCAAAACTCGAAAGTCGGTTTATCCATGTTTTACGAAAACAGAAGGGAAAAATTTTAAGAAAATACGCCGATAATTATTTCAAATGGTTGTAACTCTGAAAATAATTTGAAGTTTTCAAAAATCATAGTTGAGCCTCTGTATAGAGGTCAGAGCTATATACAGGCAAAATATTAATACAATAGATGCATTTTTTACAAAAGGAGAACATTTGGAAAAAAGGTTATTCTAAGTTAATTTTTTGCCGAAATATTATATTTAAATAATTTTTTTTGTCATAATGTCCTTAAAACAATTGTATACATGTATTTTAATCTAAGTGACACTAAATATCATGAAAATTATCCATTTATGCGCTTTTTTAAAATCATGGTTCCGAACGTATTCGGATACCTTAAAATCTAAAAAATTTTACGATGATAGAGTAAATATAATTAGAAATGATACATACTTTATGAAACCAATATTTAAATAACACGCAGTAATTCAAAAAAAATTAATACAATAAGAAATATTTTAGCATATTCTCTGGAAAATATTATAAATATCAGGTTCAAATAGTGTAATAGAAATACGTTTATAGCATTCTTAGTTATCAGATTCGTCATGATAGATTTTGAACAATTTAAATATCCAATTCTGGTAGATCAAAGATCCACTTCCAATTTTCCAAATTTTATAAAATGGATGGAAATTTGGCCTCTAAGTAGCGTAGAAACAAAAGAAAGTACGTTTTGTAAATCCAAAGGATAGCTTTATTCAATAAAATAAAAATAAATGTTTTTTTTTACCGAATTTGCTCATTTTAACGTGTTCGGTTTTACGCGACATGTAAAAATTCCTTGGGTTCTCTCGACAAAATTAAATTCGTAAGTAAAATCTCACATCGTTAGAGTCCAGGTGCTTCCCTCTGGTGAGGAAAATGGGCGTCAAAATTACTCGCGGCAATTGGTATCACCTATATGGTGCCGCACTAAATGTGATACCAGCACCTGGGAAATGTACTAGGTCTGTAAAGGTGAAAATACTAATCATCAGTCCCATTAGAGAGAAAGAGACGTGTTTGTACAACTTAAAGACATTTCTTTATGTACAGATAAAAAGACTCGATCTAGAAAAAAAAAACTGTTGAAATCCCTATGATCTATAATGGATAGAGTTTTTAATTCCATTAAAAAATGTGTATCTATTCACTGTAAAAAGTGCAACAAATACTTTTAAAGGTCTGATGAGGTTCTGAAAGGAGGATGAAAGGTTCTTTGATTTATATTGGAAAAAGTCTTCAATGATTTTCGTTTTATAAAAACGATTCTAATACAAAAATAAGTAATTTGACGTTTATCTTTCTTCTAGTCATTGGAACTGACTTTGTTAGAAATATTTATCGACATACAACATTAATTGCTACTCAGTGAAAGTTTAATAAAATTATGGCGTTTTTTTAAACAGTACTAATTTTTTTTTCGTTTGTGACATACAGTATTAATAAATGCCAATTTATTATTGAAAGCGTTCTTATATCATTTCGTAAATACCTTCTTTAGTAAAAATATTAGAACATGATATGACTTAAATAATCGCAAAAAAATATTGTGATAAATAATTGAGAGTAATTATATCTCATTAAAATAATGAGATGGTAATTTTACACGATTGTACTTGAACAAACAACTACTTAAGTATTCGTGGAAATGCAATAGTTCATAATAACTATTATCAAATACATTTTTTAAGCCTCTATAAAGCCTTTAAATTTTTTTCTTAAAATGTTATGTTAAAATGTCTTCAGGATTGAGATTGAATTAAAAAAAATAGATTTATTTAGCTTATTACTGAAACTAATTTAATTTTTAAGACAATTTTTTTGATGTGAAGAGCTCTTCAAAAGTAGAACATATCTCATATTTTACATTAATTTTTGTATCTATAAAATATAATTTGCAAATATTAAAATCTACGTAAGGTATTTTAAATGGAATCCATTATGCATTCAAAATTTTTAAGAATTAATACGCATTAATTTCCATGAAATTTCAGAAATCAGGGATTAACACATATAAGAACATTGTCGACTGTACAAAGGTATTTTGTTCACTTCTTATGTTTTTAATGGAATAAAACGGCAATATATATATATGTATGCTTTTTTGTAAAGTTGGTATACGGTAACCAACTTTGTTCGATCGTACATCATCTGGAATAGTTTCCTTTCTTTTCTAGAAATTAATAGGTCGTCCTTTCCATTGATGACTTGAAAGCTCAGAAAGTAGTAGCCGTGGTAGCTGAAATACTGGGTGTTTCAAAAGTCGCGCACATCCACATGGTAATCCTTGTTGCTTAAAAACCAAAAGTGTTGGTTGAGATTTCTGTAACTAGATGGCAGCAGGGGCCACATCAGAAGAAGTTTTGAATGTAGCAGGCATCAGTTTCAAAATACTTGTCTGCTGTAGTCAGTTGAGCACAACGGGAGGAGCACGATTTTTTGTTCCAAAAGCAAATAATAGCCATCGTGGAGTTTTATTTCGCTACAAAATCTCATTTCCGTGTGATAAATGCATTTCAGCAGAAATATCCGGGTGACACAGCACTAAATGCATTAACAATAACACGTTTAGTGCAACGGTTCCTTGACACAGGATCGGTTGCAGACAGGAAGTGATCGGGTAGAGTGTTCTTTGTAACAGAGATTACAAAGAAGTCCAATGAAATGACCGTCCGTCTACATAAACATCAATACGGAACTCTTATCCTTGCTGAGCAGTGAGGAACGATACGCTTGGTTGTAGCAAGACAGCGCAAAGTGTTACACATCACGGGACAGTATGGAAGTTTTAATTGAATTTTTCGATGATCGTGTCATTTCCAAAGGACTTTGGCCACCACGTTCACCGGAATTGTCAATTCTGTATTTTTTCCTTCGGAGATGTCTGAAAAAATGTTTGCCTTGATGAACATAAGAGTAACATCCTTCATGCAATATCGGGCATTAGTTTTTACATATTTCATAAAGTGTCAATTAATCTGGTAAAAAGAGTTCGATTGTGTGTCCAGGAAAACGAACACCATTTTGAACATTTACAGTGATTTTACCACGTCTGACACTGGACAGTAATGAAACCGTACTACCTTTGATTGTCCTTTATTCTGTTAACATAATTCATCTGTCTTTAAAACTCAACAGCAAAGGTTGATGTGCGCGACTTTTGAAACACCTGGTAATAGCAACACAAATATGAGGTGGGAAAATTGCTTCCACATAAATTAGAGTTGGGGAAAATAGCTTCCGCAAATTAGAGGTGGGGAAAATAGTTTCCAATCGCCTTTTAAAAATAATGAAAATGGTAAATGAAATGGTTCCCACCACCTTATAAAGGGTTAAACATAACTAACTGATTCTACGTTTAACCTTATATGTATAATCCAAATACATGTAGTATTAACAGAAATATTTATGATGGATATGAACGGCTTGGCTAGTTTAATCAAACGACGCTTGGGGAAGCAGTAAAGAATTGGAAAACTTAGTGCTCCCTAAAAACCCAATATTTCTGGAAACCTTCATGTTTAAAATAAATATAATGGAATATGAATAGTTCGAATAATAGTTTCACAATATAAACAATGCATTGAAATCATCATAAAATAATAACTATTTTAGGGAAAAATTACACTAAAGTTTAAAAAAAAAATAATAACAAAAGAGAAAGTTTGTATCCAATACTAACCTAGTTGCGTTTTCTATTAGCAACCTTTAGTGATTTATTTGGATAGATATTTTCTAGAATGAATAGTCTAGAAAAATAGTTTCTATATTATTTATATATGTCACTGAAATTTTCCTGGAAAATCGTTCGTAAAGAATAATTCTTTGAAGCAGATTAGATAATGCACTCTCTTAACTAAGAATAATTGGGAAAGGAGGGAGATACCACACATGCATTTTAAATTAAAATTCTTGAAACTGAAAGCAAATGGCTAAGAAAACCCATTAACTTCTTTATTTTCATATAATAAAATGAAAACTTTCTCAGTATCTTTCTGACAAATGTATTAATAAGCCCATGGAAGTTAAATATAACGTATTTCGATAAAAACCTATTGATTCAGGTACTTCTTAAAATTTGCTATGAGAAAGGATTGTTTGAAAGCAATATTTTAATTAATTTTCATTGCAATATTTTATACTTATTGGAAAAGTATACTAAGTTTACTAAAATTCAAAAATCTCTAATGTGAATAATTTTTATTTTTGAAATTATGCATTAAATTCTTAAATTAAGTTTATAGTAAATTTAAATGCCATTATTTTTATCACTTTTGTTTGATACAATGCACATATTATATATTATTATTAAAGAATATTAATGAGTTATTTAAGAGATATTTTACTTAAATTTCAAGAATGAATAATGCTGCTATAATAATATTTTTAAATTTCTAAATTTTAAGAAAATGAATTTAATATGTATCAAATCATTTTCAGATATAATGTATAAAAATGGAAAAGAATTGTACATATCTAAACTATTTGAATAGAAATTGTTTTTGTGATCTATTTAATACATGGAAAAAGTCAATTATATATAATACTTTTCATTTTTTTATATCTTAGTTTTCATTAAAAATGGTATGTTAATCGCAATTATTCATTTAGATTTTAAAGGAAATATTCGTAGTCCAACAATAATTTTTATTCCTGAATTACAAAATATCATTATAAAAATCAATATTAATTTTTTATTTATATAAGATGATATTTTAAGCAGTTTGTGTGTGAGAGTTATTTGAAATTTTCTTTTTTATAAGTTTTTTAATACAAAATTTATATATATAGGCAATGAAATTTTATTTAGTATTTTTCAAATGCTTAATAATAATTTTGAGTTTTAATGAATCAAGACTATGTTTAGTCATATTCTCATTTAGTTATATATTAATAATTGGTATTATAATAATTTTATAAGTATATGTAGATAAGTATTTTCTTTTTTATATAATTAAATATTGAATAACTTATATGTTAACATATTTAAAAACTGATTTACGTTTTTATGAAAAATTTGGTTTATTCATTTGATTTTTGAATTGTCCAACAAAAACTGATTTACTTAGTAGTTAATTACTATTTTATTTGGGTTAAATATTTTTAATGAATTAGACATATAATTTAAAAGCGAAATTAGAACATTTTTTAATGAATAAGGTTAACACAAATTAATATATGTGTTTCAGTTTAAATAAATCAAACCTCTATCTCTAAAACTTTCAATAATGAGGCCAGTAAATTATTGTAAGCATATTTATTTTCTCTTCAACCATTTACAATATCGTTCCATATAAATAAATATAAAATATAAATAAATAAGTACCAAATATTAGACAGTTCAGAAGATAGTTGTTCCTAAATTGCTCCAAAAGCGTAAAAGGCACACGGACTAATGAAAAAAGAGGGAGAGAACCACTCCGGCATGCATTGTGCATTAGACGAACTCAACACTTCCCTTCGATTTCATTCGAAGGAAAATCCAAGCAAATATATATAATATATAAACTAGAGGGCTCATACCGACTAGATGAGCACGAACAACGATGGTTTCATTCGTACTTTGTAGCAGGGATCATTTTCTGCTGGGGAAAGGCAGGATCCCAATAATTTAGCTTGGCAATTGTATTCTTAGAAGGTGTCAGACACCTTCATCAAGAAAGGACTGAAACAAGAAAATCCAACCACTTTCAACAGTTTATCGACGGAAGTGGAATCCAAGAAGACCGTCGAAGTCGTGAAGACCCTTCTGGAGGATATCAGCCCTTCTGTGGTGGTGGCCATGATGACCATGATGATGACCATGGTGGTGACCGTGATGGTGGCCGTGATGATGTCCATGGTGGTGTCCGTGGTGGTGTCCATGATGATGTCCGTGATGGTGAGCATGATGATGTCCGTGATGATGTCCGTGGTGATGGTGGTGTCCATGGTGGTGTCCATGATGGTGGTGGTGTCCATGGTGGTGTCCATGATGATGAGCATGGTGATGACCATGATGATGTCCGTGATGATGGTGATGTCCATGATGATGTCCGTGGTGATGGTGGTGACCATGATGATGACCATGATGATGACCATGGTGATGAGCGTGATGATGTCCGTGGTGATGACCATGCTTGTGATCATGACCGTGGTGGTGATGATGCCCATGCTTATGATGGTGATCATGACCATGCTTGTGGTGATGTCCGTGCTTGTGGTGGTGTCCGTGGTCATGTTTGTGGTGGTGGTGATGATGGTGATGGTGATGGTGCTCGCTCTTGTCTTTTACCACGATAACTTCCTTTCTGTAATATTAGAATTTTATATAATTGAATTAATGAAATTTTAGTTAAAAAAAGATGGATTCATGCTTAATGTAAAATATATATAATTAGTTATTAAATGTAAGGTTTAAGTTTTTTTAAGCATTAAATTCAAAAATTTAGATTTAAAGGAATTGAATTGTAAATTAGAACAGTTTCCTTAATCTCTTTAATTCAATTTATTAGTGTTTGAATTTACCATAAAATCTGAATTTATAATAAATTTGAGTTTTCTTACCCATGATGATGAGGTTCCGGTTCCGGTTCAGGTTCGGCTGCTACGTAGCAGACTGCAGCCACTACGAGCAACAAGCAGAGCTTCACAGCGATAGCCATCTAAAAAGAGAATTCCCTCATATACTTTTCTGATGCAAACTAATTTGAGTGAATTATACATTATTTAGTATTTATTGATGTGCTGATATGCGTAATTGTGTACAACATAATGAGATTGATCACGACATTGCTCATATTTTTGGCTTATCCTGAATATATCTGCGTCATTTTCAGATAACTTCTCGAAAATATGGAAAGGAGATTTTGAATCAAATCAATTATTTATTTTTTTTCCGTTTAATTCCCATTATCATCCAATAACCAATTCAGGTCATCCAGTGTTTAAATCTTTGCCATACAGTATGGGAAGCGATTCAGAAAGTGAGAACAAAATTGTTCAAGATGATTACTCTTGTGAAACGACTCCTTTCACTCTTTTCTGAATTTACATTTACGGTTACTTTTCCGCATGAGTACCAAATTGAAAACAATGTTGTGGTGGTGTCGGGACAGTTCGTCACGTTCCACTGATACGTTTTTAAAACACACAAAAACGATGTCTCCGCACTTAACCGGAAGTGTAAACTATCATTAAGTGTCAGTTTGACTGCCTTTAGAGACACTATGAAGGAAATGGATTTCAAACTAGGTGTAAATTGAAAGCGGAAGGTTTTTGAAGAGTGCAATGATATGCATGATTGATAGGCTGAAGGTTTGTTTTAATTGATAGGTTGATTTACCATTTTTTTGTTGTCTTACTCTAACTGTTATGCTTTTTAGAACGTTTGATTATTGGTATAATGACTGATGCATAAATAATTAGTGCATGCTCTGAAACGGCAATTAAGGTTACTGAGTCTGGATACAAAATTGATTCTAATTTCTTTCTAGCGAAAACAATTGAAGCGTCATCACTTGAAAACAATTTATGCTGTGAAATAAAGTAATTAACTTACTACGCTAGTTTAAATCTCTTACTGTTTAATAGTTATCGCTAGGAAACGCTAAGGCCTTAATTAAGAGAAGAGCTCATTTTTTGTACTGAAACTGTTAGGACTTTTCTTAAAAAATGTTTAACGTACTTTTCTTTGTTACAAAAGAAATATTGCTAATTAAGCAGCAAGAGTAAAACAATTGAAATTTACAATAGTCACCATTTAAATCTCACACGCTTATGATATCAAAAAATATTTAAATAACTTAGTATTATCAAAAACCCTTTCTTTTATAAAAAGAGACATACATTTTAAACTTGTTATAACCTGATTAAGCTAATTATATGTAATGCATTACTTTAGCATTTAAGTAACTATTGTTTGTTTTTAAAAGCTTTATGATTTTTATATAGAATACTATAAATATGAATTTTATGTTAATAATGAAATATACTATACAGATTGGATGTTATTTAAATATTTATACAACACATCCTGCATAACAAAATAACTATGATATAATGTTAAACTCATAATTTTGGTAATAGTGATGAATTATCAGGAACTACTAACAGATTTAGTAATTACTTTAGAAATATAAAACATTGTGTCTTTCCAATTGTATATCTAAATATAATTAAATTAATATTTTTACTGAAAACATATAAAAATAAAGAAAAACATTGGTTTCAAATTGCTAAACATTTATTTACTTTTAGTGTATTCTAATAGTTCAAATATGTTTTATATTATCAACCGTATCATAAACGATAACGTCGCTTTATATTAATATTGTTATCGACCATAGTATAAATGCTAATGTTTGTAACTTTAATTAATACCTCAGATTGAATAGTTGCATTCAAGATAGCGATTTTCTTTAAATATTTACACCTCAGAATAGTATATTAAGAGCGGATTCATATTAAAACTTAAATTCTATATTTTTTTAAATATCTTAATTACATTATATATAGCTAAATTGTATTATATTTAAATTAAAATTTTTAAGAGTTAATAATTGATAAGTGAATAAGAAATAAAATACTTAAGAAATTAAGTACATTTTTAGTAATTATTTAAATTAAATTTATATATATATATATATGTTCCAAGAAATTTCTATATAGATATATCAGAGTATTTAAAAATATATTTATTAAATATTATGGATATTCAAAATATGAATAATCTATTCAAAAGTTTAGAATATTCTAAGGATTAATTAAATTTATTGAACTAACTAGTCAAGAACTGTTAAGATAAATTTGAATTTATAATTAAAACAACTTTATAATGTTACAAAAACACAATTAATTTACTATATTAGGCATTCAGTTGTTGATTAGTTCATTAGCTAGGTAAAATTATATATAAAGTTATATTTTAGTAACCAAGCTATTAAACTGTGTTGTACTTATATAATTAATGAAATTGATACTTAATAGTAAAGTAGTTTTGAATATATTATACATATATTACTTTTTCATTAATACATTTGTAAAAGGCAAAGTGTTAAATTACTTTGGCTAGAAAAGCATTTTCCTATATTAAGTAGTATAATAGATCGGAGTTAACTAAAGCAATTTTATATGAGTTATAAATGAAGATATACTTGACCAAATCGTCGAAGTGCAAATAAATCCAAAGAGCTAGTAAACACACCTTTTATAAGACGAGATATCAGGTGAAAGAAAACTAGAGGACTGATTGTTGATCGAACCCAAAGGTTCTCTGCCTAATCTGGTCAAAGTTTCGAGTATATATACCCCGGGATTCTAAACTTCCTACAAGAAAAGGTGCATGGTGTGTCATGCATCTCAAAATTCCACATTTCCTCCAAGTATCAGCCATGACACGGTTGGCCACATTTTAGAAGAAGAGATATCTATAGGAAGCAACGTAGCCACATTGGAGAATTGGAAAAATTAAATAATCCAATGAAAAAAGAAAGAAAAAATCACTTTGATTTTAATTTCCTTAACCCCTACTCACTTCCGTTTACTTTTGTTACACTTTATTGGTAGTTTGTGTCAATGCTGAAAGTCATGTGCCATTGCATTTTGAGTTTTTTCGTTTCGTGTTCGTTATTAAATTAATAAGGCAGTGTCAAGCGGAACTTAGGTGGGACATCTCTGTGTAAAACAAATTAGGCACTTTCTCTGACTTCTTCATTAAATGTTTCAAATTGTCACAACTAGGGTTTTGTGTTAAGTTGCTTAATCGAATGCTTAGCTCATTTAGTAAGTATACCTTGATAGTAATCTCTTTCGTTTAGACTTAAAAGAATGTTATGTTACGCACGATTAATATGCATGTAGTACAATGGAATAATTTGTAGTTACAGTTCAATTACTGAAATTAAATATCTTACCTTCAAATTAAAGAGGTATAGGATTTACAAATGAATATTTATTTCATAGAATGCTTTAAAAGTAAGGCAGATAAATTGAACTACTTGTTTTTCATCAAGTTAAGTTAATGTTAAAGTTTGGGGGACGTCTTAAAAGAAAAGAGTACAGAATATCAAATTTAATTTACTTTTAAAATGAACTTCACAGTTCCAGTAAAAATCTTATAACAACCAAATTTACCTAGCATTTTGTCTTTAATGATATAAAGTTTCTTTTGTAAATTGATGTCTAAAATTATTTGCACATCAGAACGTTTTGTATAAATTAATTTTAATCTGTTTGTACCAAACGTACAATAGGTAAAAACAACATACCATCTTGTCTTAAGAAAATTATCAGGTATACTCAGGATGCTTAATAGTCAAAATTATGGACTCTAAAACACTTCAATTAAAATAAACTATATATATATATATATATATATATATATATATATATATGTCCTAGGTATAAGAAAATGAAGATTAAGAAAATATGTCTAATTAGTAATTATATAATTAATATTTTAGTTAGTTTTTAAATCATGTCGCTAATTTCTTTCAAAATCTTCTAAGATTATTCTTGAATAATTTTTATCACTTATTGAATATTTTTGAACCGGAAAAACCTTGTGGCCCTTTTTTACCTCACACACCCTTAACCTTTTCACGACGGCATACTGATCAACGGAAGCCATTGTAGATACGAGTATGTCACCCTCCCCAAATGTCCCCGGCAGAAGGGTGATGTATTGGTAAATCGCGTTTCGTACTGGTTCCACAGTTTTACCCGTCCCTATGGAAATGTGTATTGAGCAGCGTGCCGTCCGATAACAGTGTATGAGTTAGGTTCATATATGACGCACCCGTCGTGAAAAGTTTAAAAAATCTCGTATGTAATATATATGGCATCTTGCTGGCTGATCTGGAATGTAGCCGTTCACAAATAAAAAAGCAATCGCTAGTTATATTTGATTATACGGAACTTCAATCCAAGTAATTAAGTATTCCAAGCCATGATTAACCCGTGGTCACTCGTGCCTGTTTTTGCTACCATCGTTACTCGCGGGGTGTAGGGAACACCCCCAAACTTTTAACACGTGTATTTAATTATGAAAATAAAATTAAGTCATTATGATACATATTTATAAAGTACAAGATGTTTTTTTTTTGTATTATACAAATAAAATTATTAAATTTATTTCATATAAATGAGACTAACATTAATTTAGACTAAACATGCAAAATTTTCATTTTAAAACACATAATTTTATATTTTTTCATAAACCAGTATAAAACGTATATACCAGTAATAAATATACTTTATAATTAATGAGATAATGATAGTAGAAAGTATAGAAAAATTATATTTTAATCATTTTCCAAACATTCAGAACAGACTGTATACAAATGCTCAACTTCTCGCGGGAGTTCTCAGCCCCCAGATAAACTTTTGAAGGTCATTACATTCCAATTGTTCGAGAAAGAGGGATTGCATCAGGCCTGAAGTTTCAATGGCCTAAAATGTGCAGCTACAGAAAAAATCGTGGTTCTGCACATTCTTTTTAGAATCCTGGGATGATTTTCTTGTTGCTGGGGTGTACAGAACACCTTGCGCGAGTGATCGCGGGTTAAGGCATCATTAAACTCATATGCTAGTCGAGCAGAAGTGAGTGCATATGTGTAAAACGGGATTTCTGTAAGTAGCTGAATTAAAGTTTTGTTGTTATTTCTCCACCTCGATCGTTAGTAACATCACATCAAGGCCCATGAAATTCTTCGCTGCAAAGGGTTAGTTTTTTAGCCAGTCGTTAGCCGTAGCTTTGAGTATCATACAAATTACAATACAAATTGGCTCAAATGAAGCCCAATTTTGAGGGAGAGCACCATAGGGTGGTCAGAGGCCATCTATCTCTCTTCTCCTTCCACCAACGTCACGAGAGAACTAGCGGTTCGCTATTTAGAGTGCCCCCATGCCACACATGTGCTATATATTTACAAACATCAATTCCTTCTTCGGAATTCGAATGCAGCACTACGACACAACAGTCAACGTCACTAAACACTATATCGGATGGGTGGTTAGAATTAAAGTACAAGTACTTGATGTTTCTGAAGGCTGGTTGATATACTTGGCTAGTAGTCAATAAAAATTACTTAACAAGATGATGTAGATTCATCAAATTATTAGAGAATAAATTTATTTAATAGTTAAAATTGAATGCTCTCCAACAAAATTAGTTATTTTTATTTTAAATTAATGTATTTTTTCACAAAAATGCAGATTTAAATTACATAAATGCAGATTTAAATAGTGCAAAAATTTTTATACTAAAATTTCATTAATATCAACTGCATAGCTCCTGTTTTTAAAGTACCTTTTATCTACATTGCGGGGAAAAACTTAGTAACAAACAAATATTTTAATTTAAAACATATGTATTATTTAGGAAGCATTCAATTTAATCTTATACTATTTTCCAAAAACCAAATTTTAAAAATGGTTGTTATACTATCCACAAGCTATTTTGTTATTTATTTATAAATATGGAAATATTATTTATAACAAGAAATAATTTCTTAAAAAAACTCTAAAATATGTAAAATGCTTAAAACGTAGTTTTCTCTTGTTAACATTTTGCTATTGCCGTATTTGGCATGTAAAAACTTTTATAGCACTTTGAAATGACCACAACACAGAAAATTTTTGAACCGAGCATGCTAACTGATCAGCTATTTAAGATTTGTAAAAGATAAAAATTCCAAATAATACTAAACCGAAGAAAATTAATTTAATTTAGTTTAAGAAATAATTGATGAGGCCATATTGCAGCAATATCTGAAATAGGTCAGTATTAGATGAGTAAGAAATAATCGGTGTTTACAATTGCTCACTTAGTGTGTGTTTGAAATTTATGCGTTATTCATGTAATTGATATCTCTTTCTTGATCAATATGAAAAAATTTGTTAAATGCCAAACAATGAAGCCATGTTATTGAAATGCACATTTCGGTACTTTGTCAAACTAAACGTAAGCAAATTCTGATTAATTTATCACGCAAAAACCTTATTCTTTGTTTGAAAGCAATTAGCCAATAACAATTTATTACAAAATCGTAGCTTCACGGAATGCTAACTCGGATGTCCATTCAAGGGAATTGCCTTTTAGTGGATGGGCTGTATATGGGTAAAGTATTTGTAGTTCGTTAAATTTGCTACTCTTAGTTTAATATTTTAAATTAAAAAATAAAAGGAAAACTCAATTTTTAATGTAACAATTAAAACTCTTTTGCTGAATGATTGTAAAATGTAATTCAACAATTAATATTGAAATCTGTTTGCTCTTGTATATTGGTATATCTTGTGTGTGTTTGTAAACCGGTAACTGAAAATCTTTCTGTATACCATTTACTTAGGAACGTGTACGCGGGTACTTTTGTGAAGACATTACAAAAATCTGCTTATGGAATTTTTTGCAACCTAAAACAGAGTTAGATTTTAGGAAATAACAATATTCTCAAGAAAACTTTTTTTAAAACGAATTAAAGAAATAGGTAATTTGAAAAGAAAAAAAATGTGAATACATTGGTTTTACTGTCTATTTAATATCGAATTAAAATTCTAAATGAAAATCTCTCAGTATACCGGTTATTTATGAATGTGTTTGTTCTTTAAGCGGGAACAGTTGAAGACATTACAAAAATCTGATTATGGAATTTTTTCCCAACCTAAAACAGAGATCGACTTTAGGAAATGACAATATTCTTAAGAAAACGCTTCTCTCTTTGTTTTTGTTTTTAAAACGAATTGTAGAAATAGATCATTCGAAAAGAAAAAAATGTAAAAACATTGGTTTTACTGTCTACTTAATATCGAATTAAAATTCTAAATGAAAATCTTTCAGTATACCTGTTATTTATGAATGTGTTCTTTAAGTGGGGACAGTTGAAGACATTACAAAAATCTACTTATGGAATTTTTTCCCAACCTAAAACAGAGATCGACTTTAGGAAATGACAATATTCTAAGAAAACTCTTCTCTCTATGCTTCTAAAACGAATTGAAGGAATAGATAATTCAAAATTTAAAAAAAATTGTAAATGCATCGGCTTTACTGTCTATTCAATATCAAATTAAAATTCTAATTTCGGTTTGTTAATTGTACATTTAGTTATCAAATTATTTAATTAAATTCAATTTATTATATCTGTATTCTTTAATCCTATAGATGTAGTATTTATGGTTAATTTGATTGCGCGTTGCCTAATCTTTTACAATAAATTTGGTACATTTTGATAATAAACACTGTTGCATATTTATTCCATTTATAGTAGTGTGAGGTTTAAAGGAACACAGTACGATTCAATTGACAAAAATCCGTCAAATAATCTAATCTAATTTTTTTAGCCAAAATTATCATTTATATACTTTACAAAAATTTCACAAATTTGTAAAGCTCTAAGTTTAAAAACGCAGAGTTTTGATAACTTTTACGTGTGCTTTCATGTACATCCCAATGGAAAATCAAAATTATAAGCTGAATTATCTCAGAAAGATAAAACAACTAGTTTATCTTCATTTAAAAGGCAAAGAGTTTTTTTTCTTTGCGCCAAATGCTTTAATATCTTTCTAACTATCGCTAATAATACATGTAATAAAAGTTGGTATACATTTTTGAATCAAAGCAATACTTATTTTTTAAAAATGATTGAAATTAGAATTTGTACATGTTTTAAGGAATTTACAATAGTCATTCATAAAAAGAAGTATTGTACGAATGTCTATCATGTTATCACAAAACCCATTCAAACCTTTGTTATAATATATAGTTTAACGTACTTGTAAATCAAATTTCCTGCGTGTCCGTTAATTTTATAAAATTTCTCTCTAAAATCACTTCTTTTGAAAAACTTTAAATTAAAAAATGTGTTTAAATCTTACCATGTCCCCTTTAGTTACAAAATGTTTAAATCGTCTTTTGATTATTTTAAATGAATAAAAAAAGTATTATTGACATTGAAAAGATTACTTAATTTTTAGATTTAATGATAAGATTGATACTTCAAAATAGAATTTTACGACATTATTTATTTATTTGGGGGGGGGGGGGGGGGGGGGGGGGGGGGGGGGGGGGGGGGGGG
>BMAV01008990.1:65982-95147 GCA_019973955.1 Trichonephila inaurata madagascariensis
TTTTTGAAATATATAACTTAGAAGTGGGTTTATCCATGTTTTACGACAACAGAGGGGAGAAATTTTAAGAAAAAAATGCCGCTTATTATTTGAATGGGTTGTAACTCTGAAAATAATGTGAATTTTTTGAAAATCATAGTTGAGACTCTGTATAGATGTCTGAGCTATATACAGGCAAAATATTGTTATAATAGAAGCATTTTTCATGAAAGGAGAGCATTTTGAAAAAAATTATATTCTATGTTAATTCTTAGCCGAAATGCTGTATTTAAGTAACTTTTTTTTGCCCAAATGTCCTTAAAACAATTTTATACATATGTCCTGATCTAAGTGACGCTAAATATCATGATAACTATCCATTTATGAGATTTTTTAAAATCACGGTTCCAAACGTAGTCGGATACCTTAATACAAAACTGAGGGAACTGAAATATTTTTTCGTGTTAAAAGATATTGCCAAAAAGGAACATATATTCAACAAAATTATGTTTATTAGAGTACATTTAAATCAACTAGTACTAAATCCAAATCAATCGATTTCTCGTCGGATGGTTTTGGATATAGCTGATTTCTGTATTATATTTTGGTTTGTTGAATTTTTTTTAGTTATCACTAATTCTAATATTTGTTCAAGAGACAGTTCCTTTTTACTATCGACATTAGTGTCATCATCTCCGATATCTGTACCGAGCCCTTCTCAATGTGGATAGGTTTGTGGGTAAAAGATTTTAAGAAAACTTACTATAAACTTGATCATATTTGAATTGGTTATTTCCTTTTTGTTCTTTTTTCATTTTTAAAATTATTACAATTATGTAAATACCGTAAGACATTTTCTATTTCAGTATGTCTTTCTTCTGGGTAATTTTTCAATATAATATATAATTCTTCAGATAGTGATGCGTGTTGTTCTTTCAGTGATTGCAACATGAAATTTATTGTTGCATTTGCTGTTAATAAATTGGAATATCTCAAACATAGTGCCTCAAAAGCAAGTTTTATTGGAAGTAGAGCTGATACAGTTCCGGATATGAAGTCGAATTTACTATCAGGAAAGTTAATTTGCAGGTTTAAGTTGATCAATGCTTTTTGGATTGGACTTTCCAGTTTTAAAAATCATTCCATCTTTAGGAGTAAACTGTTCCAACTTGTTTTAGAATCTAAGATTAGCATATATTCTATTTTATTTTCAATTAGTATATATTTTTCTTGTAAATTCCGAAAAAATGGTATTTAAATTTGTGAATACTAGCATTACAAATTTGCACAAATTGTTCAAAATACCGGTATTCGGTATCCCTGTATTGCAATTCCTAGTCCGTAGCTAAGGTTACCTCATTTGCATTTTGCTGCAGTAATGTTGAACACTAAATGATGCGTTTAATAAAGCTTAAGCCATGACATTCCCGTACGAAAAATTCCGCCAATCCGGTATAATGGTAAATAATGCTGACTGCTATGTCGTAGGGTCTGGATTTATATCTCTGAGAAGGCATGTTTCTAAATGTATGGTGCATGTGCAGCATGAGGGCACTCTAAATATTCGTCGAATTGCATGTCTTCTCGTGTGGCTAGTGGTAGGTGTGGGAGGCCCCCTGGCCACCCTCCATGGTGTTATCCCTCAAAATTGGGATGGAGCCATGTCAAATTGCGCTGTTACCTGTATTTTGCTGAAAGCTGTGGCTCTAACGGCAGACTTAAACTTAATTCTTTTGAACGATGCATTTCATAGGCTTCGATCAAGTACCGGCGATCAGGCGGCATCAAAAACAACATGTAAAAGGGGCCGTGGGTAGCCTAGTGGTTAGAGCAGAGGTTCCCAAACCTTTTTGCCTCATAGACCCCTTGACAGGTTATTCGGTTTGGGATAGACCCCTACTTACCTAATATTAAATTTTTGCAAATTGATCAACTTAAATGTGTTTTTGATAGCAGGTATAGAGCTACTTTCTTTAAAGGATTTAAATTTTTAATTGTAGTGAAGTACAGAGTTTAAAATTTAAGAAAACACATGTTAATTGAAATTTAATTAATTAACGTTAAAACATATTAATTAATTTAATTTAATTTAGTTAATGCATTAAATAACTGTTAAGTAAAATAATTGAGCAATGAACACTGGGAATGCAATAAAATATTTTCAACATTTGGCATCTCTCTCTCTCCATCTTGTCAGGTTTAACTCTAAATATGTCCTCAATTAATAGTATCCTGTCTTTTCTTCTTTTTGTTTTTGTGAGATTGGTTCCTTCTCAGTCGGAAAAGTAATTAAAAACTTTATAAAGATATTCTATAATAAGAAATAAATAATAGGTATATCTTTTTAAAGCGAAAGTTGCTGAAATCCATTTATAAACTTTACCTTAAGATCTTTGTTAGTACCTATATTCCTAGTGCCTAATTCTTGTAATCTGCCATTTTTTTTTTCAAAGTTACCGTACGAATTCAATGCCTACTGTGGTATTATGATAGTCAAAACATTCTCAAACCTAATTTCGAAATCTAAAAAAAAGGGCATTTAAATGTTGAACGTAGGTTAAAACGTCTTTTTCCAAACAGATTATCTGTGGCAATTGAGTAACTAGGAAAATTCACGACATCCAAAATTATACTCCTTTAGCTTAACTCTGGCAAGAAAGGCTGAAATGTGGTTCTTATTTTAATAAAATTTATGCTGTCGTCTTGTAACTGCAAATTAGCCTCCTTAAATTTAGTAAATAAATCTGTTTAACAGGTAAGTCTGGTTTCCACTTAATGAATTTCCTTTCAAAATTAAAGTCACGATCTGGTTTAATGAGAGCCACTATTGTAGACCCCCATTTACACCTCATGGACCCCCAAATTATTTTTTCTTTGACGTAGACCCTTTGAAGGTCGTCATAGTCCCCTGGGGGTCTATATAGACCACTTTGGGAATCAATGGGTTAGAGCATCGGACTCCAGACTGGAAAGCCTGGATTCAATACCGATGCCACCAAATACCCTCCGAGTGCACACGGAGTACGTTCTCGTTAAATCAATGGGTCCGAAAGTCTTGTGGGCTGAAACACGCGTGGAGGGGGTTGGAGAATATTCCCCTCCCCTTCAGTTCCCTGCCTGAATTGTGGAGGTGGAAATGTGTGGTCTCGCCATCTATCGTCCCTTCGGGGAATTTCGCAGAGCTAATTCATACTGTCACCTGTATGGTGCTCAAGGCCAAGGCCAACGACAGGCGTATTTCTAGCCCCTTGCCACGATGAATTTCGTGGGCCTCGATCTGACTACGTCAGATATATATATAGGTGGCATTAGAAACAACAACAACAACACAGCCTGTAAAAGTGTTCATGGATGTAGTTAATATGCTTCGTTGGATTCGAATGTAAGTTAGATTGATTCATAACACAGTAAAAAGCTTTATTATTAATACTGTTATATTATTATTATTATTATTATTAATTTAGAATTTTTAGTTGTAGTGGTATGTTGTCATTAGTTAAAAAGTAAGTATTATTTTTAAAATGGTCTAAGTGGCTAAAATTATTCTTTATAGTGTATACATAGAGCTATTTTTGAGAAAATTCCAATCGCTTTTCATATTTAAGTTGCATTTTTTAATAAAATTCGAAACTTACTTAGAGGATTAAATGCTGTCAGTAGATGTAACTCTTTTTACTCTAAGATAATGCTGTCATTTTCGATTTTTGTTAGTAAAATAAATGACTGATTTTAAATAGAAAACCATTTTTATTAGATTTTGAGTAAAATTAAAAGAACTTGATAAAGATGCCCAGGTCTATACTCGTCGAAGTTTTGATTATATATAGATTAAGGATCTGAAAGGCATAAATATCTTCAAGCTGACTGAAAGAGATGGTCAAATAAGAAAAGTGTTCTGATTTTCTAGGCATTTCAGTATTAACTGTATCCGTAATGTAAAAGTTAATGCTGAATTTCATGTTTGCGTTGCAAGATGTTTACAATACACAGGAGAAAAAAAATCAGTTTAAGCTTAATAAATGAAAATAATAGCCATTTTCCTACGATAATGAACAGCACAGTACAGCAATTATTTTCTAGTAATGGATTACACAGAGGATAACTGCTAGACTAATAAACAACATTATTATAAATTTAAAGAAGAAAAAAGTGTAACAGTTAGCTCTTTGTAAAATTGTACATCATTTTTAGAGAAACTGTTTCCTACACCAAGTTTATTGTCCCAATTTCACAAGATATTCAATGAACAGAAAAGTAAGTATACTCAAAAAAAATTATACGTATGTATGAATATTTCTTTTGCATTTCATTGATAAGGGTTTGTAGAAGTTGATATTTGAACCCGTTATTCAACAGAAACCCTACTCAAATTACGGCTTTCAAGCTTTCCCGGTTTTCGAAAGTTATAAGAAATAACAATGTCAGCAAATTTGCAAATCTGTAACCTATCAAATAATATTTCTCTTAATCTAAACTTATGAGTATGGGTTATGAATGAATTACTGGTTCTTTATTATTGAAATGTTGAAAATAAACTGCAAAGTATATTATATATGTAAATATGATCAATATTTTTTTCTTTATATAATTTATAGCACTCTAGCAAAAAGAGAAAACATTACCTATTTGTTAAAAGATGTATCCGGAAACTAAATACTGTTTCGTTCTACCCCAACCACAGTGGTAGTTTTGTAGCTCAACACTTGCTCACACGTGTTTTTGGTTTATTGTCAGTTTAGTGACGTTATTGCAGTTAAATTTTGTTGTTCTTACACATGTTAGTGGGTGTTTAAAACCTTTAAGACGATTGCTGATCCCGTAGACTGTGAAGTGTGATCTATTATTCTTTTTTTTAACGCAAGCTAGTTTAAATTCATCGGGGACTTTTAGAAATTTATGATAAAGAGGTATGATAGGAGGGCGAAATAGAATTCCACAATTCCATGATCGGCGCACCGAAGTTCATGACGAAGCATAGAATGTTAATGTTGTTCGTGATGCTTCGCTTGTTAATGATGGTTTGGTTGAAAAGGGGAATGAGAAAATTCGTCAAAACAGATGGTTCACAAAAACATTGCTTTGCAATGAGTTTCCACCAATTTCAAAAACTGTTCACTTGCGGTATTTTTCTTTAAGTGAGGTATATAGAAATAGATTTCACGATATGAGAAATGCCTGAGCAATGTTGATAAATATGTAAGAATTAGTTTCCCATATGCTCTTTCATGTAAAAATAAATTTTGTTTTGAAAAAAGATTTTTTATGCGAGTTTTCACAAAATGATTTTTAGTTTCTGGATATGCCTCGTATTTTACGTTGTGAATTTTGTTTTACAAATGAATTACACTTTATGATTTTCACATAACCATAATTATCTAAGAATTATTAGAAGAAAACTATGTATTATAGCATGAAATCAACCGTATCTCTAATCGCAGACTAGAATAAGCGATGTGATGCTTTCACGCACACGGGTTCTCTCTTCATGTTTCATTTCACTGGATTTCTTGCGGAATTACAGTAAAGATAGTGAATGTAAAATATCATAATTCTTACATAATTCCAAAGGCTAACATTGCTGTAATAGCATTGATAGCTAAATAATAGCTAAAAAGGAAAGGAAGTTTTGATCTAATAACGGATATCACATAAATGAATCGTGAGTAATAGGAAGAACTCATACACAGATATAAAATTGGCTTTTAAGTAGCTAATCGTGTTTTCTATCAGATCCATTGTGGCATTTTTCTTCTTTATCACATTGGATCTAATAAGAATTCCTTGTATATTGATAACAAATCGGTTTCCAGAGACGGATTAATTGACTAAATTTACATATTATCTCCTTTTGAACATCTATACATATTTGTGTATCTTACACAGGCTTCAAAATGAAATACTTCAGGGATTTTTATCACTTAGATCTATTAAACAAAAAAAGATGATGTTTTTGCCGTATATTGTACAGAATATTTGTCTCATATCATTAAAATATGTCCAATACATTGTGACATCTCACGCGTCCTTCCTCTAACATAACCTCTGTGTTCTTTGACGGCCACGATTAATGGCAAATATTTTCCAACCCAAATCCAAGAAGGGAAACGAAGCATAGATGCAAATAAGATAACCTTTAAAAGGATAGAAGTTTTAGTGAGCGAGAGGGCAATTTAGAGAAAGTTCAGTGTAGAGAAGATAGAAGTGTTGATTGACGGCTTACCTAGAATCAAGACACAACCCCGCCATTCAACCAAGGTACATACCATTGTACGCCCAATTAGAGAAATATTTGAAGTGGATTGAACGTTGCGTATTCAACCAAGGTAGGAAGATTATATTCTGAACGCGAATATATTATTGAGATTGAGATTAGGCGGATATAATATAATTATATTGATAAGTGATCTAATTGCGCGATCTGTGTTAATTAAGACTACGTGTTTTGGTTTATTCTCACTTAATATAAGTTTGTTCGATATATAAGTAATCTAAGTTAAATTCTTAATAAAAGTCATATTAAGAATTCTAAAATGTCTCATCATTTCGAGAACCCCACACCTCTAACTTACGCTGAAACCCCACGATATGGTCATCGAAGGTCGACCATGTCGCAACATAACAAACATCCTGATACTAAAAAGATGTACATCAAATGCCGTAGTTCAGCTCCTCCACACTGCACTCAACATGGTACTATCAACGTTATTAATAGTAAGTGTTATTGTTTCATACGGTTCTGCTACACCACGTAGTAAAGAGGGTAAGAATACTTGGTTCCATGTAAAAGATTAAGTTCTGGGTTAAAACGGATAACACGGAAAAAATAACACGTGCTGCCATTAACATTGATGGTACCATATTAAGTAGAATAAGGAAGGAATTGAATTATTACATTGATGTATGCGGTGCAACCAAGATTTCCCACATAGAACACCTGTAAGGTATGAAAATAAAACTTGAATTGTTTTTCTGTGTTCTTTCAAATATTCTCTCTCTCTCTCTCTTTTTTGCCGTATTTGTCTAAGTTCCTCTACTACAACGCTTCGAAACCTTGGATGGAATTATGAATAACAATGTATTTGATTACAGTCCTAATAAAAAATACCCAAATTCTTTGTGGTCTATTTTCTAAGGACTGAGTTCCTGCTGGAAATCTTCAACATGAATTCAGTGCATTTTTTACCCATAACCCTTTAACAAATCCTTTTCAATGTTCTTCAAGTCACCAGTAAAACGTGTTAGTGTATGTGGCATGTAATTTATTATTAGTAATCGTAGCATCTACAGAATTTTGAACTTCATAACTCCGAAATCTGAGTATTATTAAAAATTCATCTGTTTAGTTTTACATTTTAAATTTCATTTGATAAAATACTTTTAGTAAAAATAAATAAATAAATAAAAATTTGAAAACACCAAAAAATTATAGTTTTACTAAAAAAAAAAAATATACATATATTCATATATATCAAAGTACAGTATTCTGTGAAAATTTTTGGTGATATTTAATTGATATCAATTTTATGTACGCTAAATATTTACAAGTATTCTAATAATAGAACAGTGAATATTTCTGGTTTATCATTCTCTTATATAATATATTTGTTATAAAATAGTAATTTCTCTTTTTAATTCACACAATCTAAACATAAAATATTTAAATAGTCTAAAAAAAAACTTTTTTTTATCAAATTCATAGATCAGTTCACACATTTATTTCTGAATGGTTTCTCTACCTCTCATTTTTCCCCCCATTTCTAGACATATTTTTAAAGTTTTCATAAATTTCATTCATTTGATAAACCTTATTGTATTCGCAATGCGATAGAAAAATTATACACTATTTTATTTATGACATACAAGACTTTTGTAAAATTGGAAGTGACATTCGTCCTTCAAGGGTAATTGTGTTACATAAACTAATGTAAAACTTATGTAGAAGTTCACACATCACTTCTATGTATGAAGTCAGTTTTCTGTATAATTTTACATATTGTAATGTTAATAAAATTTGTGAAATAAGAGCTGCTTAATTTTTTTTCCATCGGCATTATTAGCATTTTTGTATAATGTTTTTTTTTTATTTCCGTCGTATGACGTTTTCCCCTTCAAGTCCTGCAGTTTGCCTCACCGTGGCGAGGGGGTGTTCCTGGGCGGAATGGGTGAACTACGTCAGGAAATTTTTTCTCCTGTTAGGGCCTACCCTTGGTGTGAAGGCCATTCCACTATGCCCTGCTAAAAACTGCAGGTGAAGGAGTTGAGTCAGCCTTGTACCTCTTGGTGCTCCGGTCTTTGTTGATTACAGAAGCAGCACTTTTTCTCCATCTTCACTCTCTGAATTCAACTGTTCCTCCTGCTCATCACACTGGTATGAGGCTAAACGACCTGATGGTTCTCTTTCCCTTCAATGCAGCAGGCAGGAACAAACTTTATTCTAACTAGTTTCCGGAGTGGCCACCTCCGAACTTTGACTTTTAGGGATGGAAACAAAGCTTTTTCGACTTGTGTTAGGTGTTCTGCCTGGCAGGCAACTCCAGAAATCATTCTTGACTGCCTGGGGCTTTCAAAACGAGACCTTTATGAAGACCCTCTAATGGTGTTGGACTTTTTGAGAGTGAATGAGATCATGGACTTGGTCTAACTTGGCTAGACATGGAGATGAGCAACAACAACAATATGATGATTTAATCTGATATTTAGCGTTTTAGATGTTTTCTTCCGAGTAATATTGATATACATTACATGTCGTCATGTACACACGATTAAACATTTTACAATATGAAACACCAAAATTGCGATTAATTTATTCCTACTTTATCATAAAACAAATCATGCATCCCTTAACAAGGCATGTCCCGAACCATAATTTTAAATGATCTAAATCCTGAGAATAATTATTTTTAGATATATCACATGTAAAGCAGGGGTGTCAAACTCATAGGCTGTTTTGGGAAAATAAAAAAAGGTTTAACTTAAGGCGGGCCACAAAAAAAATCGAAATTCAGAAAAACGTAGGTTTATTTCGAATAATACATTATAATAAACATGTATAAAAGAACAAAAATAATTTAATATGTACGTCCTGAGACTTGACATTTCTTCTCTTCTACTGTCTTACATATTTCTGGAGAAAATTTGTTATTTTATTATATATTATTGTTTACCAATATAATAACCGGGCAGAAAAAACGCTCGTTATGGGCCACGCGAGGCCCGCGGGCCGTGAGTTTGACACCACTGATGTAGAGTTTCATTATTTTGTATATGTCTCTATTACATATATCAAATAATCCTAAGGTGTCCATTTTTGTTCAATGAAAAGGAGGACGAAAAATTTAAGAAAAAATTACAACTTAAATACATAAAACATTTTATTAACTCAAACAATTACTCCAACATTCTTTTTAATTATTATCTTAAACAAGTATTTTTCCATTGAATGAATTCTTTTTTTTATTTGTCAACATATTATTTTCTAATATATCGCAAAGTTCGGGCAAAAAATATCCTTCATACTGAATTTTACGATAAGCACTGTAGCTAAAATATTAACATTCAATTTTGATTTCTCACTAGTCACTTCATAAAAATCATTAACAACTGAAATAAATTCTTCCAACTACTGCATTAGTTCCAGGGCAGCACAACTTAAATTCAACAATAAACATTACATTTTCATATGGAATGTATTCTTTTACTAATTTCTCAGCATGTTGATTTTCCAATTGTTTTAATTTATTAGAATTTAAATATACATTCAGTTTTCTTTCTGTTTCAAACATACAATTGTCATCAACTTTAATATCAGGCATTTCTTTCGATAAAAACTCAACGTAATTTTCTATATTTGCCCAATTTACTTGAGACAAAGTCAAAAAATACCATTTAAAACTGTTATTTCCTCTGATATTTGTTTCACATAATTCTTCGACATTTTGGAAACATGCTTGGTTAATCTTTGAATACAGAGATTAACAGATCAGTTTTAAAATATTGAAAAAGACGACACTTTTCGAGGAAGGACAGAACCTATAAAAGGAGGACTGTCCTCCCTTAAGGAGGACGGTTGGTCACTTAAATATTCCCCACCTTGATGTACATGTTAGAGAATTTCATGACAAACTCAGTGCTCAAGAAAAAATGAATTATACTATTGTAAATAAATTCAGAACGAGAATTAGAAGGATGTTATACATAACGAATCATTCTTAAAGTTAAAACAAGAAATATTTTTATGTTTTTCGAAATATTTACAGTTTTAATGTGCTCATTCCAATTCTCTCTCTTCATCCACCACATCCATACTTCATCATCAATTATATAGCAATTAATAAATAAAGTCTCCAAGTCAAAACAAGGAAAGGAAAATGGTATTTTTTTTTACAATTGCTAATTACATTGTGCCAACGAGCAATGAAGAAAATAAAATAGATGTAACTTCCAGTCACTAATTCATTAATAATTTTCTAGTCACAGGACATATATATATATATATATATATATAGATTTCAAAATTTAGAAAAAAACATGAAGAGACTCATAGGAAAAATTTTGAAAATCCTGTAAGTGTAAGATTATATAATAAAATAATCTAAATAATATCTATAATCTCCCCCCAGTATATAAAAATTCAGAGTAACATTCAAACTTTAATCCTTTATCTACCGACGGTATTTATGAGTACTACTCACTTTAAAATGACATAGAATAACCATTTGTACGAATACTCTGACGATATTTAGCATGAATATTCTTTGAAATCCCCTCTTCCAAGATAAATGGCAGCATGGGTTCTATGATGAGTATTTTAGCGGGGAAGGCGAATAGTTTTATAGCAGAAATTGCGTTTTCAGCGGATTGCGAAGGTTGTCATTTTTGTTCCGAAAAAATAGTTAATGTCAAAAGATGTCAAAGTGTCTTATTTTTTTCGTATGTTAATGAAGACCTTAGAAAACGATTTGACTATTTATTTTATAAGTCAACAGTTTATATAATTAATTTTACCGTTGAATATCTTTAATTAATAAATTAGCTGTAACGGATTAATTTCCCCAAAGTTAAGTATTTTGATTATGTGCATCCCTTAATTTTCAATGCAGTGATTCAAAAAAATGTATTGCATGAAAAAAAACCGCAGTACATCATAATGCGGTAGATAAAGGATTAAATCCAAACTCCATTTGTAAATTTATAAGCAAGACTGTTTACATTGGCACAAAAAAAGAAACGAACGTAAAATACACTTTTATAATTATTATTTAAAATATAAAAACAATGGAAAGAAAAAAAAAACCACAAAAAAAAATTAATAAAATTAAAAAAAAATAAAACTCAATTCTGAGTGTCAATTGTGGCTACAGTAGTCGAGTGGTCATGGTCGTCAGTTCCTGCCCCGTGATATTAAGAACCCATTGCCGCGGTAGCCTAGTTGTCAAGGTAATGGACTCGCGCCCAGCATGTCAGGAGTTCGAGCCTAGTACCCCTGAAGATCCATCATGTAGAGAGAGGGATGTGCTTTAAATCTGTCAAGGCTCAAACATTCTCCCGTTGGTGTGATGGGGAAGTTAAGAGAGAGGGGTGCAAGCTCAAGTGTCGTCCTCGTCTCTTGATGATGGTTCAAAATTGCGAGATCCGTCGCCAATAGCCCTCGAGTAACTGAATAGGGCGATGTTAATATTCACTCACTCAACCATTAAAAACTCGTCATGTAGAAGGGCTTATATACGTGAATTCTATCCAGGTTCAAAGTCCTCACGTTGACATGGTATGCTAATTCGGAGAGATGGGTACCAAACCGATCACTTGAACCTAGTTACTTGAACGTGGTTAAGAAATTCATGGCTAATAATGCTTGGGTTGCTCGAAGTTAAAAGCTAAAAAACAGTTGATAAAATTAAAATTTTGAGTCTAATAGAGAGCTATAAAAATCAGATTTATCTCTGTCTTTCCATCATTTTACAGTCGAACTTCTATATAACGAAGTCGCTAAATTGAGGAAAAAAAATTCGTTATATGGAAAATTCGTTATATAGAGTTTCATTTTTAATATACTTTATAAACCACATTAAACAAATTTTAAATTTATAAACACTATTTTAAAAAAAGTAATTATATTTACACCTTTTTCAAAATTAATATATATGTTTATCTTATACATAATAACCATCAAAAAAGAAAGAAAGAAAAATTGCAAGGAAAACAAGGAAGAATGCACTGTTTTTTCAATATTACGAAAACAATTTTATACAAAAATTAATGAATTTTAAATCATTTTCTAATTTAAAGCATACAAGTAATATTAAACATACATTATTTTATAATTAGAACACGGGGACAGGGGACAAATCCACTGAGCGGGAAATGGGATATCGAAAATGTTTCTAGTGAACTGGACATTGAGGGTTAAAGGTTGCACTTCTTAAATGAAACGACCAGAACTCTATTGCTCTCGGCGAATTAGGATCTAATAAAACCAGTTCAAGATTTCTGACCATCACAAAATGTGTTAAAGAGAGTATAACTTGAAATGTTCAAAAATACCTTAAAAATAGGGAGAAAAAAAATTGAACCACTAAAGAAAAAGTTCGTTATATAGAAAAGGCACTTCGCTATAGAGAGGTTAATTTACGAAGAAAATCATGAAATCTTCAAGGTTCCAGGAAAAAGTTCGCTACATAGAGGTTCATTGTATAGAGGTTCGACTGTATATGTAAAATCTTCATTTTTCTTAAGATTTAGGATGGATTAACATAAAATCTAGTTAAGGTCAATGTTTTTAACATTTTATAATCAGTTACTATACATTCTTAATTCAATTTTTTTAAAAAAAAATCTGAGTCATTAATGTAGAGTTAAGTAAAATTTTTAATTATTGTAGGGCTGTTTTTTTATCAAAAATTCTGGAAATATTCTAAATTACTTCTAATTCAGTTTCCATTTTGACATTCTTAAAGGGGGGTGGGGATGCTAGTTAGCTTTAAAAATGGCATGTTATTTAATATTTACTTATTCAATGTATCTACATAGTACAATAAAATTGTCTGAAACTGAAAGCGATTTTTGTTTTTATATTTAGTTACAGTCGGACCACTATATAACGAACCTCTATATTGCCAATTTTTCTATATTGTGAACTTTTTCCTGGAACCAAAAACATTTCACGGTTTTCTTCGTAAAATAACCTCCGAATAGCGAAGTCTATTTTCCATATATCGAACTTTCCCTCCTTTTTTTAAAAATATTCCTGGACATTTCAAGTTATTCTTTCTTTTAACTGAGTTTGTGGTGGTCATAAATGTTGAACTGGTTTTATCAGGTACCTAACTCGCCGAGAACAATAGAATTCTGGAAAGTGCAGTCTTTAGCCCCCCATCGTCCAGTTCACAAAAAACATTTTCAATATCCCCTTTCACCGTCAGTGGAGTTGTTTCGTGTCCCCGTGTCCTTGAATTAGTCTCCATTTATTTGTAGTGTTGGTCAGTCGTACTGGTAACATCGTTTCTTGTTGCTCGAAAATGCCAAAACGTAAGTGCTTGAGCATCAAAGACAAAAATTTAATTCTTCAGGAAGTGAATAAAGGCATCAAGAAACTTTCCTTGCAGTTTTCTTTCTTTATTTTCTTTCTTCTTGATAGGTAAGATATATAAAATAAATATTATTAATTTAAAAAGAGGTGTGAGAGAATAATTACTTTTTTTTAATATATAGTTTTATGAATTTAAAATTTGTTTTATGTGGTTTATATAAAGAAAACTGAAAGATGAACCTCTATACAACAAATTTTCCATGCAACGAACTTTTTTCGGGCGGAAACGACTTCATTATATGGAGGTCCAACTGTATTATTCATAACCAACAAATGCAATAGTTTCTCCATAATTCTATATTCTTTCCTAAATCCCGAACAAAACATCGATCGCATTTACTTGTTTTAATTTTTTTTTAAGATAAATGAAAAAGTCCTCTTATAAACATAATTGTACTGCTCTTCATATCTGAAATTTTTCTCGCAATAAATATTTTTGACGGGATTTTCCCCGGTACATTTATTTTTAATGTAGAGTACTGAAAATGGTCGCTAATGTACTTTTAAACATTTTGTCATCTCTTAATTATTTTAAAATTAATTATCACAATTGAGAAAAAACAGTTTAAAATATTTTGTTTTTATTTATTTTTTTTAAAAAAAAAAATCTTCACTAAATTTTAGACAAATTTATAACTTAAAATTTCTTTACACCGTAAAAAATCAACTCGTAGCAAACAACAGAATGTTACAACCTGATGTAATACGTGGCAGCAAATATAGAAAAAAAATTGCAATAAATATGGTCATTTTCTATCTCTAGTTGTAAAAAAAGATTTAAGTGACGAAGTTTTAGAAAAAACGAATTAACGGTACATTGATTCTGCGTATTATTCTTCAAGAACAAATCACCGACACGCACCACTTGCATTTTTGAATCAGACCATACTCATCTCTCTCTCTCTCTCTTAATTGTGATAAAAGCTTACACACAAACAACTCTCTATCAACTTGATAGTGATCACATCTAATGCCTCTCACTCTATGATTGCAAGTGTTTGCCACCTGTACCAAATATGTTAATCATCAGACAGATGCGTATATACCTTTGGCTGTGAAGAACTTTCTAGAGAAGATACGAACATTTACTGCAATCCCTACATTATGCTGGACTTTCTTACAGTTAACGATCTTTTGGATTTTGTCTAACATCGGAGATTGAGCTGTAGCGACGTAGCGGATTTAATTGTAACAACAATTGAAGTGTTTTTAATTTGTAACTTACACTCTACATAGAAAGATGATTCACGATCTTCTTTTGAACGTGATGTATTTTTTTAAATTAAGTCAACATATCAACGTAAAGTGGAGAGCAATGTAAGCGGTAAATGCTGTACGTATATTTATCTTTATGTTTATGAAAAATCTTTTTGATATATATATAAATTTCCGCTGCGAAAAGGCAGTTCTCATGCAAAATTAAGAACTCCTGTCTAAATGTTGTTTTTAAGTGGCATTAGTTAAAAGGATTGACTACGTTCGAAACGTTGATTTTAAAAATATTATTATTCATATTATTTTCAGAATTACGATCAATTGAAGTATAATAACGAGTATTTTTGTTAAAATATATCTAGTCTGATATAATAAAAATAATAATCCTCTTCTAAATCACATATATCAAAAATCTCAATTCCGGTATAGAAGTAGCTACAAAAAACACAAAATGTTATTATTACATAGGAGCATTTTTTACAAAAGAAGAGTGTTTTGAAAGTGTCTCTCCTGTTTTTCAAAAAGTTGCATGTAAGTAATTTTAATAATATTTTTATGACAATTTTATATGTATATTTCAATTCAACTGACACTAAATATCAAAACCATAATTATCCATTTATGCGTTTTTTCAAAATCATGGTTTCGAACATAGTCCCTAGTTTTAAGTTTTTTAAAGTTTTTTTTTTATATAAGTACATGTTTCTTATACATTATTTTTATTTTTGAAATGTCCATACTAGTATTTCCTCCCTTTTTAAATATTTATCATTGGTTTTTTATATATACAAAGCAATATTAATATAGTTAAATATCAAAATTACAATTCGCTAGGTATCTACCCAACCATGCAGAAAAAACCTACTCATTAGTTGTGTAATGAATGTATTTAGAAATTAAGAAGTCATGTGTCCGAAGTAAATTACCTAAACTAAACCCAAACGTGCTAATCAAAATAGATCGTTTTCAAAATAACCAAATTTTCTTATTTCTTTTGAGAATCGAGCATTTTTTACTCAACAGACGACACATGCTAATTTCACTAACAATGATCACTCGAGCGTTTGAAAATTCCAAAAAAATGAGATATTCCAAATGAGTAACTGGTAGAGAAAACATGATACCATCAACAATAGTCTATGAATATATTAAACAGAAGTATTTAGTAAGCGATTAGTTGAAACCACTTTGGTTGACTAATCTATGAAACAAGTTGGCACCGATATCTTGTATTGGAGAAGTTAGCTTCGAATAAACGCGGAAGTTGTCAGCGATCTACGTAAAGACCTATTATTTTCTGTGACATCAAAATAACACTGCATGGCATCACAGCTGTTGACAATTTTGGACGAATTGGTTGAGTACGTATTTTATCATAAGTGATTTTATTGTTTTATTTCTAAGCATTTCAATTGAAATATATCTTATTTGATTATACTTTACATAATTTATCCTTTCGTTTACGTAGATATGTTCTGCGTTGAAAATTGATCATGTTTACTTGATTTTCTATTTGCAAAATGTATTACGTAACTTAATTGCATTACTTTAATCAGGATTATTCTATAATTCTTCTTTTAGTTAGGTCGTTTTATGTTAAAATGAATTTTTTATTTTTATTTTTTGTTGCTAATATAATTATTTGCTGTTTTAATGCTTTGTTAAAAAATGCGAGTTAACTTGCAGTCGGACCCTGATTTAACGAATTTTTCTCTTTCCCCGATTAAAACGAAGACAAAAATCCCTATTTAACGAATAATAAACCCCGAATTAACGAATTAATTGAACAGATGAAATTTGTTTGTATTATTTTGTGTTAGAAAAAAACGGATTTTTTTTTCAAATGACATTTTTATTGTTTGGAATAGAAAAAATATTTTCATGCAAGAAAAAATTTCGATGGTCATGGATGCAGAGCGATAGACCAGATGCGCCCATAGAACTCATCTGGTCGATGAATTTGTGGTAAGTGAGGATATTAACCGAATTTGTGTTGGCCAGTCGGATCTTTAGACCTCATCTGTACAATACATGTTTGGGACGCTCTGAGGAGGCTAGTTGCCACTCACAAAAACCCTCCGAGAGCCCACTAAGGCTTGAAAACAGTGTTGCTAAACGAGTAGGATTAATTGCCACATGAACTCATGAATTCCCTTAATCCAGGTATAAAATTTTGATGTGAGGCATGTTTATCTAAAAGAGGAGACCATATCTACTATTAACCAATTTTTTTCGTTATATTCTGTAACTGCTGCATCATACCTTCCGACTTCAAAGAGAGTTACATACGATCATGCGTGTATATTTTAACTGTTAAAGGGTTCATTTTATTTATATTTCATTAGTACGTACCAAACTTCATTAAAATTGGTCAAGTAGTTCTAGAGAAAATAGACAAAATTCTAAAATTCTCTTAATTTTGAACGCCAGTGTATCTTGAACTGTCTTCCAACACATACTACTTTGCAGCTTTCCACACTGTTAGGTACTAAAAACCGGCACAGGGAAATCGTAGCTATCTTTCGCCAATTGTCAAATACTGTTCATGAATTTGTCTGACGCGCAGTTAAGACCTTTAACGTAAGATCTCATAAATAAACAGGCAACATAACAAGAATTACTACCTCTGTCAATATGCATTTCTCGATTATTTTTTATTTTTATTTTATTCTTTAATCTAACTAGAAAAACCAAAGACTTAAAATTACAGACCAAGACAAGTCGATTGAAGCAATTTAGAGCAGCGGTTCTTAAATTGTGGACCATGGACTCTCGAGGACACACGTCACTTTTCTAGGGGACCGCGAAGGTCTTTCATTTAATGTCAAGATTTTCTTCTTTTACGGACTCTGAAAATACTCTTCGAAAATTTGAAATCTGTCCCGTCCTAGACCAGATCCCTAATTTGCCTACAAAGAAAAAAAACTCTGCTGGAACATGCATTTCGATAAAGAATATTAATTCAGTTGTTTGTTTGTTTTTTTTCTTCTTTTTTTTATTGTTTCAAAACTATAGCAGAAACTGTCAGGAAAAGCATAGAACTCGAATTGACACTGCAGATTTCAAATATATCACCTGATATAACAGCACTTGTAAAAGAAATTCAGCACCATTTTCTTTTCATTAAAAATTTTAATTAATACAGTTAATTACATATTTTTTTGAATTTTGGATATTTTGTAATATTTCTTTTATATATATATATATACTCATAGACAAAAAATTTGCGCACCAAAAAAATAATGGCGGGATCGTAATGAAACTTGTCATGGAGGTACATGTCGGGTATATATGCAAATGGTTAGAAATACAGTGTGATTGCGCATTACATATAGCCGGTAGAAGGCACTTAACGTCGTTCTCCGTGGAGTATAAAACACTGAACCAAAGCTTGTTTGAGTGTGCTGAATCGTATACAAAGAAAAGAGCTGAGGTACACATGCCATTACACCGTCTTCGAAGACAATATGAACAGCTGTCACAGTTTGAGAGGGGGAGGATCATTGGCATGATGGAAGCTGGGTGGTCAGCTAGGCAAGCAGCTCGTCAATTAGGCTACTCTGATTGTGTTGTGAGGAGGTGTTGAGACCAGTGGATCCGAGAGATATCATTTACACGAACACCAGGCTTAAGACGCCATCGACAAACTAGTCGTCGAGAAGACAGAAAGATCGTAAGAAATGCATGCGTACAGCCTACTGCTTCATCGGCCGCCATCCAGGCACAGTTAGCACCTTCACTAGGGGCCCCTGTGTCTTCTCGAACCATGCAAAGGCACCTGGCTGAAGTACATTTGAGATCGCGGTGACCGTTACGTGTGCTGCCCTTGACGCCCACCCATCGACGCCTACGTTTGTAGTAGAGCCGCGCACGAGGAAGCTCACACAGCTGGTGTGATAGCATGGGGTGTCATTCCCTACAATACACAGTTACCCCTAGTATTGATCCGTGGCACCATGACAGCCCAGTGGTATGTCCATGACATCCTGGAACCACATGTGTTTCCACTTATACAACGGTTCCCAGTAGCTATTTTTCAACAAGACTATGCTCGGCCTCACACAGCAAGGGCCGACTGTCTCCGAACAGTTATTAACCTTCCTTGGCTTGCCCCAAACCCAGATTTGTCTCCAATCGAGCATATCTGGGATCATTTGGGACGGTGAGCTGGACATCCCCCATGAGTTTGAACAAACTAGAGGCAAGGTTACAACAAATGTGGAACGAAATGTCTCAAGACATCAGATAGAACTTGTATGCCTCAATGCCCGATCGTATCGCATCGTGCATTCGCGCTAGAGGGGGTTCAACAGGGTATTAAATAATCCGTTCTTTTACCTTTTTCTCTGAAATAAATGATTCTTTTCTTTTTTGATTTTCTAATCATTTACTTATATCAAAGTAGTTATTACGTATGTAAAATTTTGTTTCATTTTGACGACTCCATCTTGGTGCGCTAATTTTTTTTTGTCCATGAGTGTATAATGAGATGTTTTCCATTTGATCTTAAAGGAGAAAAATAAGTCTAAAAAAAGCTGTATATAAGCAGCAAAGGCAGTGTTAGGATTATTGAGGAACCATTAAATCACTCAGTCACATGTTGGGAGAGGTGTTAAAAATCTTGGAGTTCCGCTATCTTCAGCTTATTCATAAAAGGAGGGCCGTGGTGATCTAAATTTTTAGAACAGCTGATTTAGAGCATTTTACTAATTTTCTGTGAATATTATAATAATGCTTAATATGGAAATATGATACCCAAATGATTTTCCGGTACTTTTCCCTTTCGCCGGCGTAGGTGATAAAGTCGCAAAAAATAATTCGACAGAAGCTAAACACAGTTTTACTGCAGATAAGCTATTACCACCATAATTTACCAACTAGCCATGGTCTTTTCTTGTCTGTTAAGTCTTTTTCATAATACACTGCTACCCACCGTAAAAGCAACACCAAGAAAGACAAGAAATAGCACAACAAAATTTATTTTGTAGATAACATGTTGACCAAGTATCAAATGTTTAAATTTATAGACTTCTGTGAAGTGCGGTTACTGACAGAATCAGTCGCCAGAGTAGCCGCCATTGTGAGAGATCACCGCTGCCACACGCCTCGACATTGATTCAAAGAGACTTTGGATGTGTTCTTGGGGTACAGCAGACCAAACAGCTTCCACATGCTGCACAAGTTGATCTGGTGTGGCAGCTGGGGTGTAATCTGGGTCAATCGTTGAGCAACCATGGACCACATGTTTTCTATCAGTGAAAGATCCGGAGAACGAGCCGGCAGGGAAGCAATTCAATCTGGAGATTGACAAAGAACCTTTGGAAAATGCGTGCCACGTGAGGTCGTGCATTATCCTGTTGAAGTATGGCTGTGGCTAAGCCCTAAAGGTAAGGAAGGACAACTGGCTCCAACACCTTGGAGATGTAGCGCTGGCTGTTTAAAGTGCCGGCAATGCGTACTAGAGAAGTGCGAGAGTGATATCCAATACCGCCCCATACCATAATATCCGGTGCACGACCAGTGTGGCGGTGCATAACGCAGCTGTTCAGCATCCTCTCTCCACGGTGTCTCTAGACTCGAATCCGACCATCGTGGTGTTGCAGACAGATGCGTGAATCGTCAGTAAAGACAACTTCATTCCTTTTGCCCCCCACATCCTTCTTTCGTCGCACCATTGGTGGCGGAGACGTCTGTGGTTCTGCGTGAAGGGTAGACCAAGCAATGGACGTCTGGCGGACAGACCATTCTGCTGTACACGGCGTCGAATGGTACTGAATGATGAGTTACAGACTCAATGTGCTGTGCTATGGTTCGTGATGTGACTGAGCGATCCGTCACTGCCATGCGCACAATTTGTCTGTCGTCACGTGAGGTGGTGCACTGAGGCGTATGCGATCGACCATGTCGGTCCGTCGTACCCTCCTGCATCCAACGGTCACATATCCGCATTACAATTGTTTGGTTTTGTCCAACACGACTTCCGATTTCCCTGAAAGATAATCCACAATTTCGGTAGGCCACTATCCTTCCTCTGTCAAAGTCGGATACTTGATCAGAAGCTGATCGCTGTTTTCTACGAGACATAACTGATCTTTTTTTAAAAAACCACAAGAAAAACGCAATTGCCGAACCTGAAATCGTCGTAATCTCCAAGTCTCAAATAGTACTTTGAGGTGGCGCCTCAGGTGCGCGTGATGTGTGTCTGCGCTGAAATTCTAATCATTTGCATATCCCACCTTCGTTAATGCATGCTGCAAATTTCATGTTATTTGCATGCTTCCTTCAGGGTGTTGCATTTACGGTGGCCAGCAGTGTATATCAAAAATGGGTGAAAAACTAATGAGATCTAATGTTTATTAATATTTTTTATGTGTATATTGTATGTCGACGGCAATAACGCCAACTTGGAGAGTTTTGAGCCGGCGAAACGAAAAGGAACTAATTTCCCTTTTTAACACTGTATAATTTTAATAACTATATAATATGTCTGTTTCTTATTATTCAAATAAATATTTATTAATCTTGATCAGTGGTCATTATGTTATGTTACATTATGTTATATTATAATTCTTTTTAAGACTTTTGAAACGAATTGCATCTATGAATTTCTTGCATTTTTTTTCTTTATTTAGAATGAATTATATTTAGTATAATTATTTTCCTTACTATATATACAAATTATTAAATTATTTAAACTATTCATTAGTTATTTTAGTCATAATTTACATGGAATTAAGTTAGACTTTCGCAAATATTTCAGCTTGGAGGTTTTTTTTTTTTTATAATAAGAATTGGAAGAAATTTTTGATGATGGAATATATATTAAATCTTTATTTATGCACTTGTATTTTAAAAAACAAATAGGTTGCATGTTTTGTAAAATGAGATGTTTGAAATATTTATTTTTTTCTATACAGTTTTTGAAATTAACTATTCGAACTTAGGACCAACAATTTCATATAATTATTTAAATTGATCGATTCATTCTAAAAATGTACTTATGAAAATTACTTGTAAGTGCATAAATAAAAAAGTGAGTTTCTTTTGGGAAGGAAGTAGGGCTACAAGGAATTACAGAAGAAAATCAGCATTAATTGATGCAGCTTCAATTAATTTTATTTGTATTTATTATTTATTTTAATTAATTTTATTTGTATATTTGTTGAAGAGACTGAGATTTATTACATTAATTTAAGAAAGATCAATTATAGTAATTAGTTTACTTTTTATCTTAGGAAACGAAGTTTGAGTTTCAAATCATTATTGTTTGATCTTCGTAATGTTTTTATTGAAGGGAAATATAAAATCGTATACATTTATTGAGTTAATGAAACGTAAATATGTTTTTTTAACTAGGCTTCAGTTTTCAAAACATAGCTTAAGGTAACAGACTACCCTAACATTGTGAATTTTGTCAAAAATGGACAATTTTGCTTTATAGGCCATCTTATTAGCTTTATAAAAATACCAAGTTTATTCGTTTCTGCTGACTAGAACAAAAACTACAAGTGTTTTAGCCAAAGCAGATGCCTTTACTTTAAGCAAGATGTCATACTTTAAAACGCGATTTATTCGAAATATGTTTTTTTGAAAATGCTCAAACGGGGACAGAGATTGCTCAAAAAGTTATGAAAATAACTAGCTAAATTTTGTGTGTATGTTCTGTATAACAGTAGAAGTGTTTTAACTTTCAGGTTCATCAATCACTGTTTTAGTACAAAATTTACAGCACCTTAAATGAATATAATCACTGTTTCTTTTTTAAGTAATTTTATGTACACTCACTTCCAAAAGTTAAGCACGAAGATGTAAAATGCAAAAAATTCAACAAATAATTTGATTGACACAAAATTTGGCAGTAAAGTAGCATATATATTTATACATAAAACAAAATCAATAATTATATACAGAAATGAAAACAATATTAAATTTTTGTAAGTTATCAGATAATGTCATACTGGAGACTTAAACAGAATTATGTATAAAGTGAAAATAAACAGCATAAAATGAAAAAAAGGACATTAATAGGGTATGTGTTCCCCCTCATCTGTATGTAAAGTTTACACATTCTGACCATGCTTTCAATTAGGTGGTCAACCACCGCAGAATTAAGCAATCACCATTCTTCTTGTAGAGCAGTTTCCAGCTCAATAAGAGTGGCTGGAGGTGAGAAACGTGAAGACACTGCACGGCCGAGAGCATCCCAAAGATTTTCAATGGAATTAAGGTCGGGCGAATATGCTGGCCACGCCACACGCGCAATCTCTTCTCTCTCCAGGTAGTCATCGACGATGTCAGCTTTTTGGGGACGTGCGTTATCGTCCATTTAAAGAAAAGTAGTACCAATTGCTGCAGTATACAATCTCACAAAGGGTTCTAGAACTTCATCTCGATACCGGACAGTCGTCACAGAACCCCGTTTAAAGATGTGCAGGTCGGTGCGGTATCCTAATGAAATCCTTGCCCACACCATAATGCTCCCGCCTCGGAATGCGTAACGTTCGGTGATGTTTTGGGGCCGGATTCGTTGTTCCTTCTTTACGCCATATCCTTATACGCTTGTCATCTAGCTCTAGGGCAAATCTTGACTCATCAGTAAACATGACATTGCCCCAGTCTGACACAGTCCTTCTATGTTCCCGGCACCAATTTAATCGTGCACCTCTTGATTGGACGGATAGAGGAATACAAACTCGAGGTACCCGGCCATACGGTCTATTCATATGTAATCTTCGGTGTACAGTAGCTGCAGATATAGCCTTACCAATGGAAGCTGTAACCACAGATGTCACCGTGTGGAGGTCGCTCTGCGATTCTGCTTGGCTACAATAGCAATATATCGATCTTCCGCGGGGGTTGTAACCCTTGGGTGACCGCCTACGGGCCTTCGGATAACTGTCTGTGTTGTTTGGAATTGTTTCCATAAACGTGAAATTACAGAATGATGAACTCCGAAGAAAAGAGCAACATCTGTGATCGGCTGCCCTGCTTCAATATGCCCCACAGCACTCCAGCACTCAGAATCTTCCATTCATTTCCTGGAAGTCATAGTAACACGTATGTCTTGAAACAAATCTTGAAACACAACAATTGAAAGTTTTAAACACCTTCTATCAGCACTTACACAATCAACTTCTGTAACCCTTCATAAAGCTGGCTTCTTATAAAACTTCCCTTTTTGCATATTTCTTGACATGAAAGCACATTTGGCTGTTACCTAAGATATTTGCATACTTCCATCTACCTCTACAGTGAATTGCATCCTCTTCAATTCTGATTGGCTTCCGGAAATCAGCATTTTTCTCCCCGTGCTTAACTTTATGAAGTGAGTGTAAAAACTAAGATAAAGTACTCTAGTTTTTGTAAAAATTAAAATATCTCTTATCCTGAAGGTCATTTCAAAAATGAATAACATAGCAACACATCAGAATTGAAAAATTAAACATTTGTTCATAAGCTTTTGGTACAGAATGGGCCCCGTTTATGTTATTTTTTTTTGTAAATTTTTGCCATTTTTTTCCAATTTCTTTAATAATTTTTTTTCTCTTCTTAATTTTAGCATATTTTTCTTAAAATGTACGAAACAAATCTAAAAACAACAAAAAAATCGCCTCATCTTCATTTTTTTTTAAAAAAAAGTTGTCGCAAGTAGTCGGATACCTTAACAAACGAGATAATCTCGGGCAAGACAGTTAAAATGTTGAATAGTCAACAATACAGAGAGAGAAATTTTCTCTCTGTATTGTTGACTATTCAACATTTTAACTGTCTTGCCCGAGATTATCTCGAGACCGGCACTAGTGCTTCAAAATTTCACTCCTGGGGTAATTATACGGGTTAATTTTTGTGTGTGAGTGCATCTTATTCTTATACCCAAATATATATATATATATATATATATATATATATTAGGCATATTCGGTTTCATCACTTTGTCAAATACAAATCTATAATGGGAAAAGTTAATCTGGGCTCAATTTAATAGTTGGCGTTTGATGAGCAGTATTCATGATCAGACTCAAAAATAAAAAATGAAGATATACTCAAACCAAAGATTGTTTTTGACTACATGTGGGGTGGTGGGGTTTTGTACATCATTGTGATCAGTAAGAATCCTTTCTTCTGAAAATATGAAAACGCCCGAAAAAAATTTTAAAATGTAGGGAAACGTATCACATTTTTAAAATTTCGAATACAAGTTTAGAAGAGCTTTTGAATAAGCATTATGATGTAGCTTCTAGATAAAAGAATCCTGGCAGACTACCTTCAGTGAATAATCCTGCCCATTTCAGTGAACGATATTTCATATCCCATATTCCTTAAGAACATGAGCCTACAAGGCAATGCAAAATTTGTTGTTCAAAAAAGGATGGAAATGGGAAAAAAGATGAGAAAGGAAACACGATTCTGGTGTAAGGATTACGGAGTCAGTTTGCGCTTCTTGGAAAAGGGTTTCCAGTTACACCACACAACACTGAATTATTGAACTATTAATAAGTATTCAATTTTATTTTATTTTTTAGAAGATAATTCTCCATTAGAAATGTACCTTTCCACTGCTACGCTGTGTGGCAGCCACTTCAAGCAAATATGCAATTCCTACAAAATCTTAAAATCTTTAAGCATGTAATTAAAATTATCAATTTCTAATTACTAAGTATATTTTATTTTGTACTAAACATTTGATTTTTTTTTAATAAAAAAATTACAACTTGTGTACCCAAATCGTCAAAATAACTTGACAACTAAAGGGGAAATAGATGTAGTCGCCTCCCTTCTCTTTAACGTGAGGTAATAAAAAAAATAGAAGCTTTATTTGATATTACTTCATGTTAATATTTGGGTAATTTGAATCCTGAATATTTTCTTTAATTCCGTTATCAAATTTTAATTTGCCATAGGCTGAATAAAATATTATTCTGTTTACTTGCCTATTGGTAAAATTCAAAAAGCTTTCGAGAACTCAGTTTTTGAGAGACATAAATTTTATTCCTTTGATTGAAACAGTACGTCACAAGAAACATTTAAATAAATATTTTAAAAATCAGTTATATGTTCAAGGAAGTATATCTGTGGATTTACTTTCTCCATTTTCAAATAAATTTGGGTAGATTACATTAAATCAACGTTAATACAAGTCCTGGAACAACCGCTTTATTTTCGGGTCGGTTTTTTCCGTATTTTATAAATGGTAAAAATTGTTACACAACTAAATTTTCAATTGTATACAGTTAATTTGGGGGTTCATTAGAATACTATTCTGAATTTAACTTTTATTTCTAGGAATGAGTAACTGAAATAAAAATAATGAAAATCAGATAGTTTTTTTTCCTTCAAAAATAATTTAAAAAAAGGAGAAAAATTAATTCAAATTTAGCGAAATTTTTACGACATACAAACAATATATGATATGAGAATATGTGGTATCGTCAGAATATCTCGACAGTAGTCTTATTTTTTTTCAACTGGAAAAACTATAATCACAGAAATGTGAATGGTTTAACAACTCTAATTTATATTTGGACATTTAATGTATCCGTATAAGCGACCTTAATAAATAAAACTTATCGATGATAAGCAATGTTTTAAAAATTAAAAAAAAGTATTTGGAAGTATTATTAAACTGAAATAAGAATTATATGAAATAAATGATCCTGAACAGTAAACAAAAATAAAAATAAAAAACATGCAATGGAACATATTTTCTGGGTCGATTAAAATTTATTTCGTCTTTAGAACGAAGTAAAATCTTGAAAGGAGATCTATTGTTGGGATTTCACAGCATGTAATACAGGGTGCCAACAAATTAGTTGGGCAAGATGAATGATTTATTACGTGTAATTTACCGGAGGGGGGGGGGCGAATTAAAGGGCATACCGTTGCAAGATCGAAAAATAGTTCAAGTTCCCCATTGCCACAAACGTTTGATGTGGCTTCCTTTCGTTACTCTACAAATGTCTCATTGGTAAATCAGTTCTTGTCACAAATTTGTCAGCATGTGCTTCCGTCGATCAAACTAATTGCAGCGTAGATTCTTGATTTTGGTTAAGAAATGAATGTAGGAAATGGTGGAGTCCACACTTGATCATTGAAAAACCCTATACACTGAAATCCAGGGGTGAAAGATCTGGTGATCGTGGTGGCACCGAAATATATATATATATATATATATAACTCCTCCATGACCAATCCAAATTAGTATCAGCATTCAGGTAAGATGCAACGTCGTTGTGGTAATAAGGCGTGATATCCTGTTGAAAAATGTAGGCCCCTGACATTCGACCTTTGATGATAGACATAAGGAAAATCTGAAGTATGTCCAGTTAAGTAATTCTCATAACAGTCTTTTCATTGAATAAAAAAGGGATGAAAACATTTTAAGAACATACGGCACAAAACACGTTTACTTTGGGACTATCCTTTCATTTTCTAGGATGGCATGAGGATTTCCCAACCCCCAAATCCTTATATGACACCTAACGCCCTCTATGAAGAAAATTGGAATATATTACTAAGAGCCTGACTTTAGACGGGTTAATTTCATTTAATATTTTAGGAATTCTTAGGTATCTATATTGCCTAAACAATTTGTAGACACTCTGCATAATTCAGTTATAATGTAATGTAAGATGACATATTACGTTTATTTTGATAAAAAGATTTTTTTTAAAAACTTATATTGTTTCTTGTTCATTTTTCTACAATCTCACAAAATTTGAGAGTTTTAAGTTAAAAAATAAATTCAAAGTTATGATAAGGCTTATGTTCAATAATATTCTCATTCCAGATAGCAAGTAAAATTTTAAAACTGATTTATCTCAAAACAGAGAAATCACTGGTTTTTCTTCATTTAAAATGTGGAAGTGTTTTTTTCCCCTCCGCTAAATATTTGATGTTTTTCTAACTATTGCAATTAATGTATGTGGTAAAAAGGTATGCGCATTTTTGAATAAAAGAAATACTTATTTTTTTTTAAAATAGTTGAATTTAAAATTTATATTTTAAGGAGCTTTCCTTTATGAAATTCAATCACAAAACGCATACTAACTTTTGTTGTGAAATTGTTGAAGGAGTAGCATTTTAAAATCATATCATGAATTTTTAAATTTAAAAAAAAATAGTTAAATAGTTTGCTTTTTGATGTATTTTGAGCAAATATCCTGTATTGCATATATACGGGTTGCAAGTAAAATAATTGTATATAAGAAATTAAATTATAGAAATTTATTTAAATGCTCCAGCACCCTATTGATAAGGCAAAATGAACAATTTGATTTTTCTATTATCAAAAACTGCAATACGCAGTAAAATAATTTAACTTAAAATATAGCACATCAATAAATAATGTATTAAAAACTAAATGAGGCAAATAATATTAGGATCAATTGTAAAAATTTACAAAATAAATTAAAATATCCAAATCCTTTCTTAACCTTTTATTAATAATCACCGTTCCTAATACTTTACCCAGCATTTATCCAGACACATTTCGCTTACACAGAGGCAGCCTCCTTTTTTCCACAGCCCGATAACATCTTATCAGATAAAAGGCCTCTTGGAATCTGTGCCATGAAATCACATCTTCCCCTTGGCCTTCTGTTCCCATGAACTTTATCCACGGAACGGAAGACATCAAATGCCCGTTAACCCATTCTTTCAGTCAAATGGATTCACGTAGGGACTCGGTAAATGCGAATCCGAATCCTTCTGAATAAAAATAAAAGACTCCACAAGATACCGATAAGATAGAGCGGGCGAGCAAAAACAATATAAAAACAACCGGTCTCCCTTTTTGGTGGACGATGGTCGATTGGCATAATCGACTTTCCTCCTTTGTCCATTCTTCGTTTCCTGCTTGTGGCGGGGGATTCGTTGCTTGTGGATTCGTGCTCGCTTCAGTGGGTTCTGTTCCGATTGAGATAGAGTTTTCTGAAATGAAATAACATACATCAGTAAAGGTAGACATTTTTGGCCGGGGTTGGAAAACGTGAAGTTTTAGAAATTGAAACATGCTACGCGGGATAAGAAAATTATTTAAAATATGTGCAGATTATTAACTAATTATTAAATTACAGTAGATCGTCGTTTATCCGAACGTTTATTATTCGGAGTGTCAAATATCCGGACCAGTTTTTTTTGTCAACTACATGTACTGTATATGAATACGTTTTCGAACAGTGCATTGCTCAACAGTTGTTTCGCGTGAGGCCAAAAGTGAATGGAAAACCCAAGGTCAAGGATATTTGGGGAACTTCACTTTTGTGATTTGGAATAAGCTGTGGCCAGATTTAAATGGCGAAATAGAATACAATGACAACCACAGGAAGGAGATTATATACTTTGTCCAATCGATCCTAGGATTTCAAGAATGCGACGAAGAATACAC
>BMAV01008991.1:0-14938 GCA_019973955.1 Trichonephila inaurata madagascariensis
ATTCAAATGCAACGTTATTCAAAATTTCGAGGAAATGGCCCAGTAGTTTCGGAGATTAGCGGCTTTGAACAAACACACATTACATTTTTATTTATATAGATTATACAGCTAAGCCACATTTCTGTATACAATTCTTAGTTTCCCGAAGTGTAGATATTGGATGAAAAAGAAGCGGCCAGGACAAGAGTGCAATTGCGAAAGTTACTGAAAGACGTAACATATTCATATTTTAAAAAAAGAAAGTTCTTTTAACGAATTTTATTGCAACCCTTCCAACGAAAAATGCTAAAATACACTGGTGTGCAAAACTTAAGCAACAGGTGGGTTTATTGCCATAACTTCACGAAAAATCATCTGAGAGACATGAAATTCTGAAATGAGGGAGAGTATATTATGTACGTAAAGGATGACGAAAGCATCGGCGCTGAAAAAGGAATACAACGCATACGGTAGACATCGGGAGCTGTGAGCCTTCACGAAGGGAGGTCGTTTTTCTCAAGCTTATCGGCATCGGAAATTCTGCCTTTCTTCGTGCCGTAGCCTACGCTAACCTCTTCGCCGTGCGTCAACCGACGAGTTGGCTTGTTCTTTAGCAAGCGTTTGGATTCGAGCGGAAGTCATTTGCTATACTGACGTTCCTGTCTTTCTACACTTTACTGTGTGCGATTGAGCACACAATTTCTACATTGCCTTGCCCCATCTGATTACGACCTGGAACGGACTAACGGACATTCTATTGATTATGGAAAATAAACCTTTAACAGAGGAAGCTGCCACTTCCAATGACCAAGTACAAAATGCTAAATCACCTCCTGTGCCACCCAGTGTACGACCGACCGAGGAATTCATCACCGACAATGCTGCGGCAATATCTGAGCTACTTAAACTCCGAGCGGCCTACGCAGCCGGCGCCCGCAAAATCGCCATTATTCCATCTACCCGAGAGGAGTACAGCCACTTCCAAGGTGAACTCGAAAGCATTTACAACAAACTAATTACCGTTAGGGACTCTCTAGATGTCCCGCTTTTTAGTATTCCGCCAAACCAGGTGGCCCTAGACAAAATAGTTGCTAGGGTCACTTCAAAGAGAAAGAAATCCGCTGCTTCTACGGAAAATAATACTTCGAACAATACAAGTAATGCACCCAAATCACAGGTCAAGAGGGAAACCCGCAAAAGGGCGACTGTTGACGAGGATGGATTTAGATCGCCACCGAAGAAACAGACCACTAAGCTTAATGGTAAGCCTTTTCTTTCTTCCCCTGCCGCCATCTTAACGCATCCAAATACCTCTGCCCCATCAGCCCCTTCCATAATCCTAGCTAATGCTTCTGAGGAGGTGGAGGAGATTGAATTTGATACCGAGCAAGCAGCTACGGCTGTCGCTCCTAGGGTTAAAATCCCGCCATTCTTTATCCAGCCAAATCCGGATTGGACCGACCTTATGGTTTTTGCTCATAGCCTTGCCCCCACACTTCAAAGTAAATTATCAGGGCGTTTCCTGAGAATTACTGTTCAAAGCGAGGAGGAATATAGAAAGCTTGCCACATATTTCAGGCACGAACAAATCGCATTCAAATCTTTCATGTTAAAATCGGAAAGACCACTCAAACTTATTTTGAGAGGACTTCCCACTTCCACCGAACTCGAAGCTGTTAAAAAAGAAATTGAGTCGGAGGGTTTCAAAATTCACAAAATTTCCCGTTTAACTAAATTCCAAAGCAAAGCCCCAATGCCGCTGATTTACATTCAATTAATTAATGATCTAAATGCCGACTCAATCTACAATTACGTAGATATGTTCGGTACTCGTGTAGCTTTCGAACCGTATGATGGATCCCGTAATAGACGGCCCAACCAGTGTTGGCGTTGTCAGGGATTCTTCCACAGTTCGGAAGTCTGTCATCTCCCAATGAAGTGCCTGAAATGTGCAGGACCCCATCAAGCAAAAGATTGTACTTTGCAGTTTGAGGATCCCCTCAAATGCGCAAATTGCGGTGGAGAGCACGCAGCTAATTGGAGGCAATGTCCGCGTTTTCCAAAAAGTAAAAAGGCTCCAAACCACCAAAACAAAGGTGGAAATATTAAAAATAATAACCCGAAGCCTTCTAACAAAAACACTAATCAAAGGATTCAAAATACTTCACCGGAGGTGACGCCCTCGTCACAAAATTTGAAAAATAATAATCAACTTCGGTCTCCTCATATTTACCGTACCACAGACCCTAAACTACCTTACTCCAAAGTTGTTTCGGGACAAATTCCGGCAAACCAGCCAAGGAAAAATATAAAAAATAATAATGATCAAAATTTTTCGGCTCTCTTCTGTTCTGTTTTGGCCATTTCCAATGATGCAGGAGTAGACCAAAATTTACTAGCAAAAGCATTTCGGCAGGCTCTCCCAGCCCTAAAAAACCTAAATGATGCTAACGAGAAAGCCTGCGTAATTTTTGAAGCTTACGTAGCAATAGTACAAGGGCGCAATTACGCCCCAATGCTCACAGCTTAACATTCAATTCCAACGTGCAATCTTTGTCGATTTGCTTCTGGAATGCGAACGGACTTCGATCCAAAATTTGTGAAGTCCGCGACTTTGTATCAGAGCAGAACCCTGATCTGTTGTTAGTTCAAGAAACGAAACTACAACCCGGTCTAGATCCACTTATTGCGAATTATCGTCTTCATAAAGACGACAGAAATAATTTTCCACGTACTCGATCAGATGGAGGTACTGCTATTTACTGCAAAAATAATTACGATCATAACAAAGTTTCATTACCGACTTTGCAGTATATGGATGCAACCGCAATCGAAATTAAATTTAATAATTTTCCCCCTATCCGAATTGTTTCAGCGTACGCTCGAAACACCCCGGAAAATAATAGAAAATTTCCTGACAAAGATTTTCTCAAAATTCTTAATTCTGGCCAAAATATTATCATTGCTGGAGACTTAAATGCCCAAGCATCGTGCGTGGAGTAATGCTAGATCAAATGCATTTGGCTATGCTCTTCGCAAAATTGTTAATAAACCGAATGTGAGGATTGTAGCACCGCACACTCCTACACATATCAACGCTAGCTCTAGACCGGGGGCAAGAGATTCTATTATTGATCTTGCAGTTCTTAAAAATATCCCCTTCAATCATGATATTAGAGTTATAGATGATCTTGAATCAGATCATCTACCGGTTATTCTTACTCTATATACTGGCTCTGCTCTGATCAAAATTCCGGATCAACTCTCCACCAATTGGGAGAACTTCAAATTTCTTTTAAATAACAAACCACTCCCCATCCCTCCTTCCTCAAGCAATGACGACCTCGAAATTGCAATTAGAAGCTTGGAAAATATCTCTGAAGCTCTTATAGAAGCTTCAAAACCAAAATTTAAACAACCCCCATTAAAACTCCCCTCCGAAATTAAAGCTAAAATTCGCCACAGAAATCGTGTTCGGAAATTTTGGCAACGTACAAGAGATCCTGCAGTGAAATCTGAATTCGAACACTCAGTCGTTGAGGTTACGAAAGACATTAGACACTTTTCCCAATCTCGTTGGGAATCTCACATTGCGGCACTTACGCCGGAGACAGGCACTCTTTGGAGGAAAACCTCCCTATTCAAAAAACCGCCTCAAAACATTCCCCCCCTAAAGGGCGCACTTGGCAGTGTAGCAAATCACCCTCTGGAGAAGGCGGAAGTGATTGCCGACAGCCTTCAAAAGCAGTTCGAACCCAACACCGAAGCTGAAAACGAACGTTTTACAGCTCATACACAAGGAAAATTAAAAGATTCCTGGACGCTCCTACCTGTCTAGACCTGGAAAAACAACTCCAGGGGAAGTACAGGAATATATTAAAAAGCTTAAGATCAATAAATCTCCTGGATTGGATTTAATTACAAATCGCATCCTTAAAATCTCCCCTCAAATTCGTTCTTTTTTATTGTCATGCTGTTCAATCTATTAATGGAGAACTGTCATTTCCCTAAGAATTGGAAGACCGCCGTGGTGGTCCCCATTCTAAAACCAATTCTGATGATACTCAACCTCAAAATTACCGTCCAATCTCGCTACTCAGTAGCTTGAGCAAAGCTGTACGAATTTGTTCTTTTGAATCGCCTGAATCAGCTACTGCATAGCCAGGAATATTATATTCCTGAACAGCATGGCTTTGTTACACAGTGCTCCACAGTAACTCAGTTACTAAGAGTTACTGAGCTGATTCATCACGGCTTTCATAAAACCAGGCCACGGGTATGCTTTTTGGACATAGCCAAAGCTTTGGACAAAATTTGGCATGATGGCTTGATATCCAAGATGATGCGACTTGGGTTTCAGGAACAACTCATCAAAATTATAACTCCTACCAAATTCTCGTGAATTTAGGGTAAGAGTTGAAAACAGTCTCTCCACCCCACGTCCAATTCTGAGTGGGGTACCACAAGGATCTTTATTAGGGCCCAAGCTCTTTAATCTATACATCAACGACATTCCCAAGGCTGCCGAAGTCCACTTAGCGATGTACGCGGACGACACTGCCATTTTTACCCAAAACATTTATAACTGCAATATCATTGAGGCTTCAAAATTATGTCATTCGACTCGAAACCTGGCTTAACGACTGGAAAATAAAGGTAAATGCATCTAAAAGCGCATGCCTCCTCTTTACGAGAAAGCGGTGCATCGGAAACCTCCCGCATGTCAGCATCTTTAATCAGCCTGTCCCCTGGGTTACTGAATATAAGTACCTAGGTTTAATACTTGATACTAAATTAAACTTTGCTAAACACATCCGTTCCGCCCACCAAAAGGCGGCTGGAATGAAAACATTCTAAATCGCTTGATTTCTCCCAAGAGCAAGCTCGCATTAAGGCTAAAGGTTCTATTATACAAAAGCCATTCTTCGCCCCATCATGTTGTACGCTTCTCCCATCTGGGCAGGGGCGGCAGTTACTCACCTGAAAAGATTGCACACTTTTCAAAACATTCAACTGCGTAGAGCAGCAAACGCACCTTGGTTTGTCAGGAACGAAGTCTTGCATAAAGATCTTAATGTTCCACCGCTTCGATTTCATCAAAAACAATCAGAAAATTTCTTCAACCGGTTACCACAGATTTCAAATGAATCTATCAGGGAAATCCCGGCTTACGACAATTCTATTCCTAGCTCTTCTAAGAGACCTAGAGCAGTTCTTAATCACTCGTATCAACACTTCCCAGCTCTGAAAAGGATGAGAATGTCTTGATATTAATTAAAAGATATGAGCTTTATTGTTACACTAGTTGTCTTTTTTGCAAGACTTCACTCACTCTAATTATTCCCTCCCCCGCGCCATGGAAGTTTTTGATCGCGTTTTGTGTGCAACTTCACCCCTCATGATCTTATTTCAAACTCCTCTACCTTTTCTTACTTTTTCTTCCAAGTGGTTATTTAAAACTTCCTTTCAATAACCGCACGCAGTTATCTTAGAGGTAACGTGTAACGGACTTAAAATATTATTCTCTTAATCCTTGTTATTAAAAAATATATCCCTTCTCCCCTCGTTCCATCAAGATGCGGCAGACGGTTGAAAGACGGGCTTTGCTGTCATGGAGATGTGACGTCATTTTCTCTTCGTTTTCCTACGAAGGCGAAACAGAAACTAAATCAACTGGGAGATGGTTTCCACCCACCCTCCACCAGCGTTATTGCGCTGCATTTAATGTGGACTGCTTTTTATTTTTATGTAACTTCAACAAATTGTTCTCTGTTCAATTTATTATGATGAGTGGATAATAGAGCTATCTCTAAGGTTCCACGTAAATGTATAACCGTTACCGTTACCTAACGCATACGGTATGGAATCAAACAAAAACAAGCTTTATTGAACGCATAGTATCGTGACTTATGATTTCTATCCAACAGGAAGAACAACAAGCAGATGTTCCTTAATATGGTATATGCCCTCCCTTACTACAATGGTTGCTTTGCACCGTCTCCGCATACTCAGAACCAGCTGGTGCACATTTCCTTGAGGTAGGAGTGCCCATTCCTCAATCAACATCTCTTTGAGTTGTTGGTTGTACTCCGATGATGTGAGCGTGTGGCAATACGTCTCCCCAAAGCATCCCACACGTGTTCCATGGGATTTAAATCTGGGGATCACGCTGGCCAATCCATTCAGTGATATCTTCACTTTCCAGCAGCTCCTCAACAGCAAGAGTGCGATGTGGCAGTGCATTGTCATCCATAAAGATGAAGTCTGGGCCAATGGCACCTCGGAAAAGATGCAGATGGGGAAGAAGTACCTCCTCACAATAGCGATCCCCGGTTACAGACCCTCTGTCGAAAATGGGAAGCTCAGTTCCGCCGTTCAGCATAATGCCAAGCAGACAAGAACTCCAGGACCACCGTAACGATGTCTTTCCTTGATGTTACTGGGATAAAACCGGGTCCCGATCTCTCTCCAAATCAAAACGCGTTGAGAATCGCTTCTGGTACTGAACCGACTCTCATCCGTAAAGAGAACACGACTCCATTGATCAGTTGTCCAGTTTTGTGCTCTCTGTCCCACTGTAAACGGTGGCTTCGGTGGCTATCTTTCAACGGGAGGCAGAGTTCAGGACGGCGGGTGAACAGGCCCCTTTGTGAAGGCGTCTGGCCACGGTAAACCGCTACACTTGTCGACCTGTTGCTGTACAGAGTTTCTGAGCAATGGCGCTTGCTGACTGCTGTCGAACTTTTTTCGCCTGCAGGATGATATATCGGTCATCCCCTGCAGTTGTCGTCCTCTGGCGGCCACACCAACCTTTCTAACAGCTGTACCTGTGGTTTGGTACGCTTTCCAAGGGCGCGAAACGACACTTTTGTTGATTCCGAACTCTGCAGCTAGACTGGTGACAGTACGCCCCTCCTCCAGCTTTCCGATCATTCTTCCACGTGTGAAGTCATCCAGATGATTTCTTCTAACCATATTTCACGAACTGACTCACTGGCACTCGCAGAGAATATGGTGAATTGCGTCTCCGTCCTTCATTTCATTCTACTGTTGAGCAGCGCGCGCCGACATCACGCGTTTTGCGTACGCTCACATCGCTTCTGACGTTTTGTTCCTGATATTTTCATACGCATGACGTTTCTACTGACTTACGTGTCCCCTCTACTGATCTCCAGACCTCCTTTTCTGCAATTTCATGGCTATCTGCTAAATTTTTACATTGTTGCTTAAGTTTTGCACACCAGTGTATTTGGCTATTGGTTGTATTTCAGAATTATCCGCTGATATTTCTAAAAGAATATTTTTCATATTTGTATGATGCACTGAAATCTGTATACCACGAAGACTAAGAAATTTTCGTAGAAGAATATTTTAAAAGCTAAAGAATGGAAAATAGTTTCAACGAACTAAATTTATGAAGGGAAGAAGGGGAGTACAGTTAAAAATACTATTCTTATAAAGCAAGTGTAATGTCATTATCGTATTTATACAATTTACACCAACGTGTTTATGTTTTTCTTTCTTTTGAAGTGATAACTCTTTAGGCGCGTTTTGCTGAGAGTGAACTTGAATAATATGCGTTTTAAAAGCCAAGCATTGTTACGTTTGGGGTTTGTAACACTCATAACAATCTAAAATACTACTGAATGGTAAATATACTATTCTAACAATCTATCATTTGGGTTTAATGTTTGGTATCAGAAAAATTTGTGCTGCAAATGTAGGGGCAGAAAATGGAAAAATAATTCTAATGTGATTACTTTTATATTTCCCAAATCAAAGTGAAGAAAAATTATCAATTCATTCACAAGAATTTAATTCCTACACTGTATGTGTGAAGCCGGTAATCTTCTGAACAAATTGCCTTTTTTTAATTTCCCTTTAATTGCCTTGTGACGTTGTTTAAAAAGACAAATTTCCTTTGATTAAAGACCAGTAAAAAATTTTAGTGGGTTTTTTTTAAAATTTAAAAATTCAATTTAATTATTTCAAATAAAAAATAAAAGCACGACGAATACGGAACAACATTTGACGGGTTTTTTTAAATATTTAAATAATTTTGAATCTAAATTATTTATAAACTATTTCAGCCACCATAAACCTATTGTTTCTTCTTAGAAAAAATTTAAATTAAAATATGATTAGATATTTCAAAAAAATATTACTTTATGGTACAAATATGTTATGTTTTACGGGGATGAAATCCCCGGGAATTTCCAGAAAAATCTGTTTATTTTAAAAAATAAGAATAAATAAAATGAAGAATAACAATTAATGAATTAAGTGAAACATTTAAATCGTCATTTCAAATTGTTTTCATTATTTTTAAAGTATTCTGCTATTCCGATGTGCCCCGCCTCTCTTCCGTTCTCAATCTCTTTATTTGTCTTGTGTTTTAATGTCTCTTCCGTCGGAGTCATTGCCCTCTGCTTCCCTTCGCGTCACCGGGGAGGATGCTAGGGGGCTTCAGTAGCCCCCCCTTTACGATATAGGGAATAATTTTATATGACAATACTAAGATCCCCTTGTTTTTTATTCATAACTAATTCCTGAAATAACTTTTCGAAAACTTGAAGTTATCATGTTTTCTATCATTATTTTTCACCCACTTTTAAAACTATATTTTATTTAAGGGAAAGTACTCTTCTTTTGTCTTAGTCATCGTTCCGCGTGCACCAAGACACGACCGGACAGCAGTGTAGTGCCTCGACGGAAAAACAGTGACGAATGCCCACCGCCTCGCGGCCACGGCAGGATGTCGTTGCCAGATTTCCCCATACACTGCAGAAAGGCGCTCGGGTGCGAGCAACAACTTTGCTCTCCCGGGGGACGGCGAGTGTCGTGCCCCGACGGAAAAAAGGGGACAAACACCCACCCCGTGTAACCGCGGCGGGATTGGTTCCAGCTTTCCGCGGGCCCAAAAACACGATCGGTGGCGCGAGCGCACTCGGGCAGCGCTTTTCTCACTTGGGCGTTCTCGACGTCCGTCAGAACCCCTTTAAAAAAAAAGATCCCAAAATTTTGATTGATGAACTTTGCGTCTGATGGGTGGTTTGGCAGGCTATTCGGGGCCCCCGGGCCTTTTCTAATAACCCTGTTTAGTTCGAAAGGGTTTTTGGACCAAAAAACGCGTTTTTTTAAAAAAAGCTTCAAGATCTTCGAATATGTGTTTTTTTTAAAATCCAAAAACGTGACCTTAAGCCCCATTTTCGAAAAGAAGATTTTTGATGGTAACATCTTTCCTCTCTAGCTGTATATTTTTAGTACTGATTTCTGAAAAGGGACGGATGTGTGTAACGGATGTGACGTAAGCGCGCGCTTTGATTTGACCCATGAGGGGCGTGGCCTTGTCTTTTTCCTACCCTCGCATGGGGGTTTAACTCTAGTAGCCATCAAACGCCCGGGGGCTTGACTCTAAATCCGTTAGTCCGATATTGGGGACATATGTGCGGAGAAAGCTTATTTGAAAATGGACAAACAGTGATTTCGGGGGTCGTGTACTTTTCTTCGAATAAAACCCCTTTAAAAAAAAAATTAAAGATTTCCTGCTTTTTTGTACTTTTTACCCATATAACAAAAGGTGGCTCTGCTCTTTTAAAAGAATTATCACTCTTCCCCCTTGTTTTTGGGGTGGTGTTTTTAAATTTTAATTTCCCAGTTTCCCAAAAAGCTGGGGCCGCCCCAAAACTTTTATGAATGATGAACTCAAACTAAAAATAGGACCAAATTAAAATTTTTTCGACTGCTAAAAATTGATACTTTTATGGACGCTTTTTTTCAACGGTTTTTCAATACTTTGAAATCCACAAGTATATTTGTCATTTTTTTAGTTATCATAAGCCCAGGGGCCCCCGCTCTCCCCAAAATTTGGGAACAAGAAAAATTATTTTTGAAAAAAAATATTGAAATTTATCCTTTTTTTATTTAAATAAAATTTTTTCTTTAAAAAGATATAGTTATCGATAAAAAGGGGTTTTTCCCAATAAACCCGCGTTTTTTTTTTCATATTTTAATTGAAATTTTTAATGGTTAATATTGCGTATTTCCCCGATAACTTTCCCAGATTTTTACACCCATATCACTACTGTAAGACTTTTTTTTTTTCTGCTCGTAATTTTTCCCAAAAAAAAGGTATTTAAAAATTTTTTTTTTGAAAAATAAAGGGATTTTTAAAACCCTACAAAACTAGGGGTTTTTTGGTTTAAAAAAATTAAAAAATTTTTGTTTTAAATTTTTGGGTAATTTTTTTTTGGGTTTTTTTTTTTCCTTGAAAAAGTAGGTTGTCCATTCCCACCCAGAAGGTTTCATAAAATAATGCAGGAAGGGGAAATTTAAAAGACATTGGGGCTCTGGGGTTTTCCCTTTTCTACGCATCACCCTTTCTTCGGCTGTGTGAATTAAACTTTTGTACGCGTCGTTTTACCTACACTCCAAAATGAAAAACCCTTTTTTACCCCAATTCATTGGAAACTAATTTTCATTCCCCACTTATTCCATCTTTTCCATATCAATGGGTTTAAAATATCAAACTTTTATTTTTTGGTTTAAAAACAAAAAGATTTTTACCCAAAAGGGAAATAAAAAATTTTTTTGCTCTAAATGTTTATCTTTCTCTTTTCAGCAAGAAGTGGAAATGAATGTGCGAAAAGAAGGGCGTTTAAAGGATATTTCTATCAAAAAAAGGGGAGTTTTACATTGACAGTTAAAAGGATTTTCGTTTTTCCTTTTTTAATTTTTAAAATTTTTTTAAATAATTGGAAAAAAAATTTTAAATTTTTTTGAAAAAAAATTTTTTTTTTAACATACTTTTTTTTTTAAAAATTATGTTTATTTAATTATTTCGTTAAATTAACCCGAAATAAAAATTTTAAATTTCAATCCTGAAATTTTTTTTAAGATGCGTCCACATCGATAAATCTGGAACACCCTTTGGGAATAGGGGAAACTTGAGTCCACTGAACGCCTGAAGCTTCCGTTTGCGTAAAAATAAAAAGTCTCAAAAGGTTGAATATCCATTGTACCGCTGTAAATTTTGTTTATGAAAGAAATCAGAAACTGCCAATCAGCTTTTTGGAAAAAAACGGTTTTATTTAAACCCCGATACCTGCAAACTTCTAAAAATAAAATTTTTCAAAACTCGAAATAAAATATTTTTTGGAATAATATTTATTTTGTACTGATATTTTGGGGGATTATTCTGTTTTACTATTGGGGGCTTTTGGGAAGTGATCCCTAAAAAACAGGGTTTACCTGTTAAAAAATAAAATTAATCTAAAAAAATGCCTTTTTTCTTAAAAAAAACTTTTTTTTTTTATTTTCTAAGCGGGGGGCAAAAAAAAAGTTTTTTTAAACTTTTTTTTTAAACAAAAAAAATAAAAAAAATTTAACAACAAATTTGAAATTTAAAAAATGAAAAACAGATTTTTTAAAATTTGTTAAAATATTTTGCTTTTAAAAAGGCATCATTTAAATTTTAAAGTTTTTTTTAAATTTTTAAAACAAAATTTTTTTCCCAAAACCCAAAATCGTTTTTTTTTTATCTTGTTTTTTAAGTTTCAAGTTTTTTCTGAAATATTAAACCATTTTAAGGAGCAAGGAGGGGGAAAGGAATTCCTTTTGATTTTTCCCTTAATGATGCATCATTCATAAAAAAATTAGTTTATTGATCTTTTAACAAAACGTCACCAGTTAATGGATTTTTTTCAATGATTTATTTGGATTTCCTTTTTTTTTCTTATATTTGAACCCCCAAAGGTTTTCTTTCAAACAAAAACCAAAGGTTTAAAAAAGTTAATTTTTTTTCAAAAAAAAACCCCCATCCCCCTTTTTGGAAACCAATACATAATTAAAAAATTTTGGAAATGGCGAAAGGGTTTTTTTTTTTTTTTAATAAATGCGATTTTAAAATTTTCTAAAACCAGATGGTTTTTCTTTTTTCATTTTTTTATGGAAATATTCAGCAGAAAATGGAGCCAGGTTTTCTCTGGGGGGAAATAATTTTTTTTAACTGAATTCAGTTTTTAAATTCCTTCTTGTCTTTTGTATATTTTTTATTTTTTTTTCAAAAAAAAAAAGGGTTGAAAAGGGTTTTTAAAAATTATTACATAACAATTAATCCCCAAAAACCCAAAAAAAATTCATGGGCAGATATTGAAAGCTTTTTTTATTTTTGGGTTTTATAGAGGGCAAATAAAATTTAAAAAATTTTTGGGAAAAGACTGCTTTTATTAATTTTTTTTTATTACTAAAAGGGTAGTTTTTTCATTTGGCCCTTTTTCTGCACTTCAATTTAAATTTAAATTTTTAATATTTGAATTGGTTTTTCAATATACAAATATTTTTTTAAAAGTACTTTTTTATATATATATATATATATTCAATTCTTCCCTATTTAATTGTAGTTTTTACAATATTTAATTTTAAAAAGAAAATTTTTTTTTTAAAAAATGACTATCAAAAGGGAAATTTTAATTCTGTTTTTTTAAAACGATAAAAATTTTAATAGTTACGGGAATCGTTTTTCTTTTTTTTTTATATTTTCAAAAATACCATTTTTCTAAATTGATGGGGCTTAATCCCAAATTTTTATATAGTTTCTCAGGCATATTTCTATTTTACGAAATCCTTTTTTTTTTTAAAGACTTTGGGGCAAACCAAAGTCCTACATTAATAAAATTTTAACTGGGGAAAAATTTTAAAATAGAAATAGAATTTTCATTTTAAATTATGCACAAAAATTTTTCAATTTTTTTAAAAAAAAAGGGAAAAAAATAGTTTAAGTTCATTTGTGACTTTTTAGGGGGGAAAGGGGGATTTAAAACGTTTTGCTATATTTACGACTTCTTCCGGGTTTTATTTATTTAAGGTTGTGGAATAATATCGTTTCTTTTTAAATTTGCAAAAATTATTCCCATCGGGAATTTAAAAATGAAACCTTTAAAAAACACATTTGTTTCTTTTTGACGGGAAAGTTCCCAAAATTTAAAAAGTTCAAATACGGAAGGTTCCCCTTCATTTTCCCCAAAATTTATGGAAACCTCCTTTGTTAATTTTCTAATGAAACCCCAAGATTATTAAAAAAATGCATGGATTTCGTAGTAAAAGTCCGGGGTAAAGTTTTTATTAAATTCTATGGATTTATACTTCTTTTCCCCGGGAAAAAGGGGTATGACGATAAGTGGTGGGGCCAAAAATTTTGGATACTTTTTTTTTTTGTTAAAGGTTTTTTTGGGTTTTTATGCTTTTTAAAAAAATTTTTTCGTTTTTTTTTTTAAAACTTTTTTAAAGTTTTAAAAAAATTTCCCTAAAAAAAAGGGATTTACTTTTTTTTTCAAAAGACCCCGTTGGGTGGTATAATTTAATTTTATTTTCCCTTTATTTTCTTCCGGGAAAACATTTTTTTCAAAAAATGAGGAATAAAAAAAACCCCTTTTTTAAAAAAATTTCGAAAAACGGCCAAGACTCCAAAAATTAAAAACAAATTTGGTTTTTTGATGGTTTTTTTTTAAAAGTAAAAAGGTTTTTTTAGGAATCCTCCCTCTTCAATTTTCTTTATCTTTTTTTCCCACGGTTTTTTCGTTCGAACCGAAGAAAACAAACGTTTCGGGGAAAAACGAAAAATGGCAAAAGTTTTTAAAATCGACTAAAAAAAAAAACCGCTCAATGTTTTTTGGCCAAAAAAAACCTATTTTTGAAATTCAAAGGGTTTTTTTCCCGAATCCCAAATTTTTTGGAAACGGGGGCCCCATTTACAAAAGGTTATTTGAAAAAAAAAAATTTTTTTTTATGTTTACCCCTTGAAGAAAGGTCAAAAAATTTGGGAAAAATTTATAAAAAAAATTTTTTCCCATCGATTTTAACAAAAAGCCCCATTTTTTGTTTAAAAATTTTTAAAATTTTAATTATTTTGACTAATGTTTTGAATACTATTTTTTAAAAAAGTTATTTAAAGAAAATGAACGGTTTGGTGGAAAATTTTTGAAATTTTATCAAAGTCTCGAAAGCGAATAAAAAGAAACATTTCGAGTTTTTTTTTTGAGGGAAGCACTTTTTTTCCTTCGGAATTTTTAGGTGTTAGTTTTCGTTGTTAGTTTTTTTTTCGAGAGTTATGGGAAGGAAAAAAAGAAAATTTTAGACATTTTTTTAAGTTCCAAACTCTTAAAAAACCCTATAAAATGCAAAATGTAAGTTTAATTAAAGAATGACGTCATTCGACGCGTCGTCAACGTAGAAAAATTATCCTCTCCATCCGTTGTGTTTGGCAACGACTACAAGTACGCCCGATCCAACAATATCGAGTTACAGGTAAAAGGCAAATTCCACAGGTGGTAGGTAGCTTACCTGGATAATGGTTTTTTAAGAATAACTCTCGAATCGATAAGACTATCTTAATAAATTATACATTTTCGGAAAGGTCTCGTTTAGAGAATTTTCATAATATGAAATTCCAAGTCCTACTCTGAGAGGGAGGTCCCCGCAATGCGAAAACCAATTTTTGGGATTCGATCCGTAACTCCCAAACTTAGAAGAATTTTCTCTCGTGAATGAAACTGCGGATAGGTGAAGTATAGAGGAACTGTTCGATAAATTTCCGAAGTGATAGGGCAGTTGTGGGCCCTGGGTGCGCACCAAAAATTTCTGAGTACCTACAACAGCTATAGATCTTCAGAAAGGTCTCATCAGGGCCCTTGTAAGATACCCCGAAAGAAAATTAAAGTGTCTTTTTTCCCAACTTTTCTAAAATTTTGAAAATCAATAAAAAAGAGTTTTCTCTCAATTTTAATACAATGCACCTCTTTTTGTGGGGGAATTATGAGATTTTTTTTTTTTTTTGAATTCAAGTTTTCACTCGTGGGTGAATGTTTAAGAAAGTTATAAGAAAAACAGTGAAAGGCTACTCTCGGGCTGACACCTTGCGGACACCACCTCGGTGCTCTGCTGTTTCGCAGTTTTCAAACGC
>BMAV01008992.1:0-36762 GCA_019973955.1 Trichonephila inaurata madagascariensis
TATAACAATAATCTATATCGTAAAAAATAATTTAGTTGTAAACTATTAAAGTAACATTGTATATGTTTGTGTTGACAAATCTTTTAAATTTTTCAAGTACACTCATGCATAAAATAAACAATAACAATTATTAAATAGAAATAATTAATAAATCCCTAACCTAATTTTTAATTTTATTAAAAACTGTTGATTTTAATTATAACCAAAAGTAGTTAATGCAGTAAAAAAGTAGTTATACCAAAAGTAGTTAACATAGTAGTTGACAAGTTTTTAACCATTTGTCCGTTACGAAAACGCTGAACGCGTTCACATAAATCTATTGTTAAACGCTACGGACGTGCTGCACGCATCTATCTAGCTCTTTTGCACTGTTTCAAACATTACAAACGCGTGTATCGTTTTCTAAAGCAGTTGTTTCTTTTGCTAAAAGAGGGCAGCAATATATTTTATGACTGAGATTCAAATACGATATTTTATTCATTTTTAGGTGTGAAATGTCGTCAGTGTGAGATGGGTTTACACATATTATTTTGGGCTCAAGTGTAGTATAGGGGGGGGGGGACTTCTTTGGTATTTGGCGATTTTTATACAGATATCACAGTGAGATAACGAATTCATTCTGGCTTCTGGACACTTATCTATAAGTGAAGTAGCTTGGTGATCAATTTTGGTCACCAAAAGAAATTGACATCGCCAAGGGCCTCCCTATACTACACTTTAATCTTACCTTGTTTTAAAATGTATCAAACTCAAAGAAATTTATGAACAAAACAATCTGAATATTATGTAAATAATTTATATCTATTCTCAAAATATTTTGGTACTTATGTATTTTTGCAACAATCTCCAACTTTATTAATAACTCGCCACGTTGGCAACCCGGATTTCCTATGTGTCGTACGCACTGAATTGGCAACCATGTGATTCGTTTCATATAATGTCTTTAATTGGCTGCGATAATACGTAATTACCAATTTTTTACTTAGTAGTAGTTTTAGTTACGATTATTTACGATTTACTATATTTTTATTATTTGACTATAGTTAAGTAACAGCTATACTAATTCCACGTTTCTAAAGAAAAAAAAAAGGGGGAAAAATCTAAGCTCTGGGGAAAGATCCAAACTCTCGCACGACGAAAGCTCAACGGCGCACAGTGGGCAGTTTTCCCTATCTGGCGCACGGAAATTATTTTATGGCTTTAAAGTCTTCATAATTATATCTAATGATCAAAAATCATAGTAATTAATGTAAATTGGGTATTCTTTTCTGTTTTTTTTTACCAACAAATAAGATTAACCGAGTCTTAACTAATTTATGTCCAGTTTGAATTTGATCAATAATAAATGATTGCTAAGTAGAACTAGTTTTTAAGCAAGGATCTATGGATATTAACAGAAGCAGTAATTTACACGTGGGAGAATAAATACAAGAAATAGTATGGTAAGTTAAAAAAATTAAATTTAATAATTGCTAAAAAGAGATTAAACAAGTGCAATCAAACATAGCATTGTGTAGTGTTTAAAAGGACTTGGCACCCTTTGAGCATTCTTTTTTTTAATTTATGTATTTAAAAATTACATTTTAGCATTTCATATAATGTTTATTTAAGAAAATGATGAGATAAAAAATTTTACATACGGGGTTTATTACACAATTTTACAAATTTAATTTCCAAAAAATTTGGAAATTTTTAAAACTTTTTTTTGTTAATTTAATTTTTTTGACATGAACTTTTTGTAATATTTCTGAAGATGTTTTAAACACCTTTAGGGATCGATTTTATAATACCTTAATTAGTTTTGGAGGAAAAAATAATAAAATGTTGAGATATATATATGCTAAAATTCAACCCAAAGCCTAATATTTCCCACATTTCAATTTTTTTTTTAAAAAATTCAATTTACAGAAAAATGGATCCCTAATTTGTACGTGCATTACATGTAAGACACTGGGAAAAAATGGAAGTGATTGGTAAATAATTGTGGAAGAGGCAGTGTTTTGAATGAGAAAAAACACGGACTGAGAAAAACCATTTTAAAATTTGTAATTCTGAAAAAACAATTATTATAAGCTTAAATAAACATAAAATACCACAGTAATATATTAGTTATATATTTTTCTTAAAAATAATAGAATATTTTTTAAAATTTAACTCTTCCGACAACCACGCATCATTCGACTCTTGGAGAAGAACTTTTCATTTCTATGGCACCTCATCCATTTTTCCCCTACAAAAAAGCAGAATTTTTAACAATTTTTCTAAATTTTAATTGTTTTTGGTCCTCATACTTTTTAAAGTCTGTTGTAGTCCTAACTAAACTTAGGATTTTCTCTACTTTTGCGCTAGTATCTTGCTCTTCCTTCCACACATTGATTAAGGCACGCCGAGTAATACCATCGTACAACGCTGAAAAAAAATCATGACTTTGGGAGTAGCAGGAAGTAGCAGCTAAATCTGATATTAAATTAAAGGTCAATATCTACTCTATGTGACTTAAGTGTTACTGTGATCACAATCCTTGTCAATCCCAAAAGTTCTAGTCCATTAAACAAAAAACTGACATTTGTTAGTAGGAGTTAAATGCTGTGCTAAATTTTATGTTTTTACAATTTTTAATCGAACTTGAACCTAATTTGAAATTAAATCAAGAAATTACTTACTCATGGGTTTTTTTTAAAAAAAAAAACCCGCTAAAATTTGCAAAATCCTTTTCAGACGGAAGGATAGAACTTGCGACTGTACAATGAGCTCTCGCAACCGATAATTGTTGGCGATTTCCATTCGCGTGCTGACAAAAACTGTTTACTACATGGCTAGGGAACTCAAAAGGACCATAAATTGTGGGTTGTTGTTTTATTTCACGCAATTTCATTTTTGGGGTTTCCGTGCGCCAGGTTTGGGAAAACTGCCCACCGTGCGGCCCAAAGGCAGGGACGTCTTAAGGTATCCGACTACGTTCGGAACCATGATTTTAAAAAGGCGCATAAATGAATAACTTTCATGATGTTTAAAGTCACTTAGATTAGAATACATGTATAAAATTGTTTTAAGAACATTTTGGCAAAAAAAAAAAAAAAAATTATTTAAATAGAATATTGCGGCAAAAAATTAACTTATAGAATAACCTTTTTTCAAAATGTTCTCCTTTTGTGAAAAATGCTTCTAGTCTCATTATTTTCAGAGTTACAACCATTTCAAACAATTATCGGCGTTTTTTTCTTAAAATTTCTCCCCTCTGTTGTCGTAAAACATGGATAAACCCACTTCGAAGTTATATATTTCAAAAATTCTAGTTGAGCCTCTGTACAGAAGTCGAGCTATATACAGGCACAATATTATTATAATAGAAGCATTTTTCACAAAAGGAGAACATTTTGAAAATGGGTCATTCTATGATCATTTTTTGTCAAAATAGTGTGCTTAAATAATTTTTTATTGTAATACTATTCTTAAAACAATTTTATATACATTTTCTAATCTAAGTGACACTAAATATCAAATATTATCCATTTATACGCTTTTGCAAAATCACGATTCCGAACGTAGTTGGATACCTTAAAACTTCCTGAGGTCATGAGCCCTTACGCAAAAGTAAGCCTTAAGCCCTACACAAATGCAGGCCGCACCTATGACCATTAAAAGTCGACACAATATAACATAACTTGTATAAACAGTATAAACTCGTATAAACATTAACCTGAATCAAATAAAAATGTATGACTTACAAACACACAAACTGACTGGACCAACTACCTCTCTTAGACTGACTGAATAAGGATAGTGTAGGGTGATAGGCCTAGGCCTATACATGAACGACGGTCATCTCATGTAGCCAGTTGACATATCATCCGAAATTCCAAGTTTTTCGAAGAATACAACCGAAAATAATGACATTTGATCGTTGAAATTATTCTAACAGTGATCTTATATATATATAGGTGAAAGGAGATTGGGACGAGGTCCTGGGCACGGGATCAGTTGGCACATGCCTTAAGACGTACCTGCGTAAGGGTTAAATAAATTAGTATCAAAGGGAAAAAAATTGTAGGTCTTAATAATAATCGTTATTATTACTTTTGTACATGAGTGCTTTTAAAAAACATTTTTTGCACTTTTTAATTTAAAATAAAGCAAAATGTTTAACGCCTTTTCTGCAAATGCTGTCAGTATAAAATGAAGTTTAAAAAAAATCATCTGGGAAATGAAAAAAAACCCATGGTTGAAAAGTATTAATTAAATGAAGAGGCTTTTGTTTAATTAAGAAAAATAGTTAATACTATCACCTTTGCACGGCATTAAATTTAATTAGCTTTTCCAGCAAAAGCGTTTGAACTCAAGCAAAATAAAATTGTAACTAAATGTCAATTTTTTTAACAATAAATACGACCAATTCATTATCATTCTATTTAAAGAAGGTTTCATTTAAAACTATTTCTATTAAATTGAATATCCCATTAGTGGTATTAATAATGATATATTTTCTTTTGCTGAACTGTCAAAACAAATGAAACATTTTAAAAGAAACTGAGAAAGAAAAATTAAAAAGAGTTTGAGTGAAAAGGAATTTTTTAAATGATTGTTAAACTGAGAGAAAAAAAGTAAAAGATAACTGAAAATCGAGTTTTACCATTCTACATTTTTAGATAAATTCAAAGGTTTTATATAAACTCATAATAAAAAATTTTTTAAGTCAATTCTACCTAGGTCAACACAGAAAAGTTTTTAATTTAGTTACTTTTTATCAAACAGTTACAATTAATATATAAATGTGTATATACATATGACAGAATCACAATATTAAGTGTCAAAATAGAAGGCGATTTTCCTTGCAATTTTCCGCTTTCCTTTCTACATATAGCGTTTGTTACTATTTATTCATTAATTAAATTTAATTATTCTAATAAAATAGTATAGTAAAAAAGAAGTCACGTTCTCCGAAATTGGGCCAGGGGGGTATTTAAACCTCCGACCCTTGGATTAGAAGTCCATCGCACTACAGGGACAAAACGACCGATTTTCCTTTCTATGTATACTGTTGGGCTATTAATTTTGTTTGTTACGTTTTATTCATTTTTTAATTTAATTAATGAATTAACATTTGAAAAAATGTATTAACATCAAGTGTCATCCACTACAAGTTTAAAAAATGTATTTGAACTTGAATGGATGAATAGAAAGTATTTTATTAACGATTGAAAATTTGAACAAGATATATATATATATATATAGAAGAGAGAGACAGAGAGAGAGAGAGAGAAGAGAGAGAGAGAGAAGAGAGAGAGAGAGAAAGAGAGTGGAAGAGAGAGAGAAAGAGAGAAAGAGACAGAGAGACAGAGAGAAAGAAGAGAGTGAACTAATAGTAGGAATTGAAAATTTTTTTTAATGAAGTGGTTTCGATGAGAATTTCTTATTATCCATACATCCAATTCAATTTTACACTTGTAGAATTTTAATGCAATAGTACAAATTAGATTTAAAATTGAAGCAAGGTTTGAAAGACTTTTATTATAATTATTAAACAAATTATTTTTATATGTAGGTTTTAAGGTGACGCATTTATTTTAGTAAAATGTCCTTTATAAGAATAACTTCATTAAATATAGATATTGATCAATCCTCTTCACAAATGAATGTAGTATTTCTTTAAACTCATTTATATGAATGAATAAAAAATATAATAAAAGATATTTTACGTTATTTATATATTTCCTTCAGTCAGTTAACTTAAAAGTAAGCTTTTCTAATTATTTTTTTAAAAAATATTTTTATTTTATTTTGTTTCTTGCTGAAGAACTTAAATATTTAATGAGAAAATCCTTTTTATCTTCAGAATTTTTCTTTTACCTTCCAATTTGAAATAAGAAGGAATTATTAATGTTTCTTGGAATTGAGTTTGCTAAAAAAATGTATTTTCATAACTTAATATGAATACCATATATATATTTGTTTTAGGATTGTTGTAAATAAATGAAATCAGAAACTCCTTTGATTAGTTTTAGAATGAAAATATGCATTTGAATTAATATTCATTTCTTTAAAGGGCAATAATTTTAAATTATATTACTCAGCTGCAAAAATATGTGTGTGATTATTTTGAAAAGAAATAAAAATAACAACAACAACAACAACAAAAAGACATTAGCAATAAATACGAGGGTAACTCTGAATTTTTTGGGATACGTGCAGACAAGAAGTTACAAAAAATAAATAAATAAATACATAAAATAAAATTAAAAAATATTAAAATAATAATAAAATAATAATAATAAATAAAAAAATGGCTTAATTTGAAAGTGCAAAATATTTTAACACAGGAGATGATATTTTATTGACAATTCAAGTTGTTTAGCATATAATAAATTTTAGACAGAAGAGAAAATGGAGCTGACGCGAGAACATTATTGTGCTATGATTTTCTATGATTTTAAGGGGGATTAAATGAAGACGAAGGTGTTTAATGGCTGCAATTAGTATTTGGTGGTGAATCTCCATGTCGTGTCACTGTGTTAAGATGGTTTAAATAATTTTACAGAGGTCACAAATTATCTTCAAGATGAAGAACACACAGCAAAACCGCAGTCGGCAGTAATCCCGGATAATGTCTGCCATACGAAAAATGTTAGTGGATGATAATGGCTGTGTCTACCAAATGATATAGAAGGAGCTTAACATTGGATCGGCAGCCATACACAAAATTATTCACGAATATTTCATGAATTACACATGAAAAAAATAGTTTGTTGTTGGGTCCCCATAATCTCACTGAGCACCAAAACTAGCAGCATGTCAGAATCCGCATTATTTCACAAATTGCAACGGAAAAGGAAAAGTACATGCCATTTTTTGTGATTCTAACATGTCAAGAAAGCAAAGTATGAGTCTTTGAAGATGATCTTAAGTCGAAAATGGTAAAAATACACTGAACAATGAAAAAAGTAATGTATGCTGTTTTCTTTAGAAGTTCGGGATTGGTCAAAGTCAACAAGTTGGAAACAGAAGACAATAACAGCAAACTGTTATACCATTAAATGTCTTCCAGAAATTCTGCAAGAAGTGAATGTTAGGGGACTAATGCTTCATTATGACAATGCATCTTTCCATACAGTCGGATTAACAGTTGAGTTTCTTAAGCAAAAACAAATTAAAGTTATAGAACATCCACCTTATTCTCCGAATCTAGCTATGTGTGACTTGTGGTTATTTTTAGTCTAAAAAAGAGCTTACGTGGACGTCATTTTCATTTAGAAGAGATTGATGTAGCTGTATAAATGCAGTTTTTCATCAATTCCAAGAAAGGAATAGTTTGAGGCATTTAATCAGTGCGTCTTCAAAAGGGCATTGATGCTGGAGGACACAACTTTGAACACTCCTAAAATTTTGTAAGTATAACTTTAAAAACCTAGGAGTATCTCGTAGATTTCAGAATTACCCTTGATGTCTTATTTCTTAAATCTTTGATTTTATAAAATGTATAGTACATATGTGTATTAAATGTAATGTGGCTGAAAGGCCTGTGTCTCGTGTTGATATCAAGAGTGGAGTGGAAGGGGAAATAATTCATATACCAGATGAGCCAAAAGATCGTTTAAAAATTCATAATAATTTTAAAACTTTCAAATGTGTGCTCAAAGTTTTGAAATTCGTATACAAGTCAAACTGGAAAAAAGAAGCTCTTGTGTGATTTTCAAATATGTCACCGTGAGTGCGAAAATGTTGCTAAGTGTATGAAATGGGTGGAGTATTAAACAATCAAATTACCATAAATTAAAACTTTAATGTTGGTAATTTACTTCTAGTTAACTTAAGAAAGGTTACACATTTTTTATGAACTTGTAAGGCATTGAACCATGGGTGTTGCCCAACTTCTACATATTCCTCACGACCTAGAGGTGAGGAAGTGAATGAAGAACCAGACTTTGCCATAATCTTCATATCTCTTTATTAATATCCTAACTTAAGCAATATATATATATTTTTTTATAATAATATTTATATTTAAACCAAGTGATTCTATGGTGAGGAGACACACAATACGTATTACCAAATAATCGCGTCACTGACCACTTTGTTTAACTTTACCGGCTAATCCTAATCTCACTAAACACACTGTTCCTAGTAATTTAAATAAAAGTTCTTACCTCCCTATCTAGGGTAAGCAGCAATACTCTTAAATCCTAACTGACGTCGCTTTAACTCGTGTGGAATGGTATCCACCTTTAACTTGAACATACTGGCTTGGATATATTAAATCTTGAACGCAAGATTGCCTCTCACTTTAGCGTAATCACTTTGTACACATAGACCTCGTATAATCACTTCCCGTAGCCACCACACGAATGCTAAACTTCTACTATTTATAAGATCTCTAATTTGAATATTTCTCACGTTTCACTTCTCGAGTTGGTTTGAAAGAATTGCCATTCTGGCCCCAAAGAAACCCCAAAGGAGATTTAGTGGAAATCGCGATGAGCCCGTCACAAACTTATTACTATGTAGAATATCTATGCCAGTTATACATTCTGCGTCCTTTTTTCCTTATTTGGAAAATGATCAGAAGTGTAATTTGTATACCCCAAATGATCGTCCTCCATTGTTACCTGCCTTAGAAGAAAAACTGGCCACATGATAATCATACGTATTTAGTAATCCCAATGAATAAATATGAGTTTTATAAATTATTCGGAAACTTAGATTCTAACGCTGAATCTGAGATTTTTGCAATTTTTTTTCCTTTTAGAATTAAAAATGAGTTCAAAACACCCAAAAAGTTAAAAGATTAAAATCGCTTGCGCATGACTATTATAAAATGTTACCCCCCTCTTTTTTCTACGTTTTTTCCCCAGATTTTCTGATCCGTATGCAAGACGACCCTTATTTGAACTTATATAAAAAATGTTCCAATAATTATAGGATTATGCATGGATTTACTCGGGCTTTTTAAAATGAATTCTCTATTTATTATTGTTTACTCTCTTCAGCTCTCTAATGTATTAGACGCAATGTTCAAAATATGTGCAATGCTTTTTGTTACTTTTTCATCATATTGATTTCTTTTACTATCAACTATTTGCCTTTTCTTTGATGCATACGTATCAAGGAATTCCTTTTAAAATATCAAATAAAAAAGTAAGTTACATTTTGTTCGTTGAAATTTTTTACATGAATCTTGACTTACAGAGGTATCAAACTTCATCACACATTCAACATAAAATACGAGCTTGAGAAAGTGACATGTGAAACTAATTCACTATAGTTATTATAATTTAAAATGAAAGGGTTAATTATGAGTTACTCATATTGCTTTTGCTTGTTAATCTTTGACAAACCATTTTTGCAATCGTAATTTATAATGACATATCCATTTATTATACAAATATTATTAAGCTCTTTAAGCATTCTATGTATGTATATTTATAAACACCATTTTTTATCAATGCCCTTATGTTACATTTTTATAAAGTTACATCATTATTTAATTCAACAGTCTAATAATGGGATTAATTCCAGTAAATGTTACCAAAAAAAATACACTTCTGTTGTATATTTGACAAATAAAATATATTCTGAAATCAATAAATTTATGAATATAGTTTAAAAATATGTGCTACGCATTTATTTTCTTAGAGTAAAAATTTTAAAACTTGAAATTCTCTCTCTCTTTTCCAGTTTAAACATTTTTACTGAAATCAGCCCTATGTAATCCAATAAATGAATTCTTAGAATTTGTTTCATGTAAAGTTAGTTTCACTCGTTGAAACATTTTAAATTATCAACCTAAACTAACGTACCAACACCAAGGCCGATGCCAAAAACACTAATCTAATGTAAGAAATGTTTTAAGATTTCCTTTTACATTTCGGCGTCGACAAATCTGCAAGTTTGCTTTCGATATGATGTAATAATGATGCCACGCTTTGTTAGAAAACTTTCACTAAATGTTTCCTCGCGCGGCGATGAATATTAGGTAACGGAAAGCTGAAATATTTCCTCCAATGAATAATTCATGTCGAATCAACAGTGAAATTTTCGACTGCCTTCTTGGTGGATGAATGGGAAAATTGGAATTTCGAATTCTAGAGTGTCTTTGCAATATTTATGATCCAGACTTGTGTTACATTCACAAATACCTGATTGTATTTAGGAAGGCTGAAACAGCACATCGGCTTTCAAAAGATCACTTGCAGCACGGTTTTGTTCGCTGAAAGGATTTGGCGTGATCTTGTTGCAAAGATGTTTGTGGCCCAAACATATTTATATAATGTTTTTACAGTATATTCGATGCCGGGTTTTACTTTTAAAAGAGTTGGGCTGTTTTTACTTAAAATAATTTTGCATTAGATTTCCTACGTTTAAAAACTAAAAAGTATGAGGGAGTATTTTTCCAAACAATAAAATTCATAAAATGTGGTGTTAGTTTAACCCTTAAATGTATGATTTTTTTTGTTTTGAGTTTAAGAAAATTGTTTTTTATAGGAATGTAGTCATTGTATACTTAAGGGGGATATAGTACCTTGCGGAGTTTTGATATTGCACATTTTGACGTAGTTTTCCCGATTCCTTATAAACCAGTAAATTCTTCTCCTTTTAATATGAGTTTTTACAGTTCGTGCAGCAAAGTACAAAGTTTAAAATAGAAAAAAATTGCTGTGGAATTATTGTATTTTTTAAGTAGTATAAGTATGAATATAAAAATAATAGAAACTAAATAGCTTTCTATCTGTTACCTAAAAGATAACTTTTGAAAGATTTAAGGTAGATCCTATATTTTTATATAAAATGAAGAATGCCTGTATTCTTTATACCTCTAATTTTAAATTGATATATTTCAGTATATTTTAAAATTTAAGGAAATTTAAACAATTTAAAATAACTTTTTTTCCCTATTAATCATACTACAAAATAAATTCCACTGATCTCATCCCAAAAACTGAGGCATACAGAATACAGATCTACTAGTATATTATACATACAAAATATCATAGCTCTGCAATCAATACTTTTTTTTAATCTACTGGGAAATTTAAAAACTGAGAAAATCAAGTTTAAATATTAAGTTAAATTTTTTTGCATTAAAATAAATCCTTTTACACTAAAAATGTATCCATTTCATATATTGAGGCTTCTCCATAAAATGTTCATGCATATTTTTTTTCTTATTCTCAGTGTCTTACGAGCCTTTTTTGTGAGAGATATAGACAATTTCTACTCCTTTTATTCGTGCCTGAAAATCAAAAATGACAGAAAAGTACTTTGTTTTAAGACCCGGAAGTTTCATTATATCTAGGCAATTAGCTAGTCCTTCATCAAATATCAATGTTGCTTCATTTTAGACCAATATCAATTGTTGTTTGGGGAGATCCTGATATTTTTGGTCAGGAATTCTAAGCTGTAAAATTGAGATGTTAACCTCGTCACTTGACCGGAATTTAAAACTACGAGAGGAGTCGCCAACAGACCTCATGTTGCTTCAAAGTACAAGATACTGATGAAACAAATAACAAATAAAAAAATTCCAAACAGAACCTAACGAAAAATCTGCTTGTTTATATTTATCTAAAGATCAAGTCATTTTTTGACATTTACATTTTTTATTGCTGAGTGTCATTATTGTCAGCTTTCGACGAGGCTTGTTTTAAAACGTTCTCAACAATCCATATTAATTTCTTAACATGTTTTTGAAAATTCGATTTTCTGAACTTTCGAAGGTACTATTCCCCCTTAAGATTAAAAAATAAAAAGGTAATAATAATGTACTTATTTCTAAAAAAAATTGCATGTAGGTTTTGGGCAACATACATTATTTCCCTAAAATCTGGCATGTATTCAATATAAAACTTTCAAATGTAATCTCAAACAATAATCGACAAACAATAAGTCAAACAAACTCGCAAGATCGGTAACATAATCTAATGTTTACATTGAATGGATAGTCCACTGAAGATATCAATACTAACTTCTGAAAAAGAATGGATAAAAACCATTATAATACCAGCAAATATCACTGAAATTTAGGAAACATCCCATCTATAGAAATAATATCTAATTGAATAAGTAACAGAAGAGAAGAGGTACTATAAGTATTCGCATTATTAGTAAAATGATTGCAACTCCAGGACTCCTATATAAGTAACAATTAATGAATAATCCTATATGTAACATCTACAAAAAATAATGATTGGAAACACATTGGGAGAGAAATATACTTTTCGAAGAAATAACTTGTGGAATTGTAATAACCTCGTTGAGGTTATTAGTGTTTGGAGGTTCGAGTAAAGATCAGCCATAATCAGTTCAAATTCCACTTCATTATTTCACTAAATTAAATTTAACAACTCAGGGTAGGAAATGCACAACACTACTAATTATAAGAGTAATCACACGGCAAAAATGATGCTTAATATTTGAGTATAATCTAATTCACTTACTTTTGGAACACTTTGGACTTCTACGGTCTAATTCACTGTAATTCTGTTATTAGTTGTACGCCCTTCGGTCGCTATCATTAAACCCTATCTTATAACTTAATCGTCAATTAGCGATAATTGATTATCTAGAAATTACTCATCGACTAACTCTTGACTATCTCTCAACTAACTTCGCGTATCTAAAAGTCAATCCTTAAATGGAACCACTCCTTTGCAAGAATCACGTCTTCTTCTTCCGGAGAAAGTTTTAATAGAACAATAGCCAAAAAGAAATAAATTTACCCCAAACACAGATTAGGGACAGGTTCGCAGATAGACCCTTTATAGAATATACTGAATCTAGACCCATGCTATAAAATAATCTTCAGAGAATTTTCGGAACATGCACCAGTTAATGAGCAAGTTTTTCAAAATCTGTTTGCAGAAGATGAAATTATTTGTTACATAAGAAGGGAAAGGCACATACATATACTCATTTCAAGGGAATAATAGCCTTTGTTTCGCAATATTCCATAAAACGTGTGATCTGTAACCAAACATTGATAGCTTACTTGACAACAGGCGCAAATATTTTTTTTCAATTAGATAAATCACTCCATTTTAGGAAACTCGAAAATAGGAAATATCTTCCCCTGAATTTACTAACCCAAAGGCTCCCCAAAAAACACATTTAAAAGTCGAAATATAATTTATATTTCGCCAAAAGTAATTTTTTTCTTTCAAGCATGATTATCAACTGTCTATGGTTATCAACGTGAGTTCGGAAACGCTACGCATAAGTTTTTGGGGAAAAAAAATTAAATTTAAAGAACTGGAATGTAGAACAATAGGCCCGGTATTAGCCCCAAAAGGTTAAATCAAAAAATTTTTTAAAAAAAAGAATTTTTTTTTCATTTTTGGAATTCTTTTAAAAGTTTGATTTAAATTTTAAGATTTTTTTTCTCGATATTTCCTAGAATAATAACACTTTAATTAGGTATGATTTTTGCCTTTTTATTTTTTTCCATACTTTTTAAATTTTGGAATTATTATAATTAAAAAGGGCCGGAGGGAAAACTACCCAAAGCCCCATGGAAAAAGCCTTTTTCAAAACCCGTTTAATTTTTTACATGCAGAAATTTCAAAAATATTTAAAGCTTTAAGTTTTAATATAATATTCTAAACTCGTTTAACGATTTTTAATGGTGAATTTAATTTTTGAGAAATAAAAAAAGTGGCAGAAATATTTCAAATAGAGGCTGTTTTTACCCGTAGAAATTTCAAAAAATTGTTTAAAACATAAAGTTTTAAAATAATATTCTAAATTCATTTAACGGTTTTTAATGGTGAACTGAATATTTTAAATATTTAAAACAGATACTGTTAGAGAATTTTGGATTTATGCTAGTGAATTTTTGTTAGCATGCCCGGAAATTTTCCTCTACTTTGGTTTTGAGGGGGGAGATTGTTTTTTAAACTGACCCCCAGAGGAATCCAAATGCAACATGACTGAGAAGCCATTGAATCAAACTCGAAATGATGACAAACAAAAAAAAAAATAGTGTAATTAAAAACTAATGCCCTATTTTTAAAATTGGTTTAAACAAAGGAATAGGAAAAAGATAGACTAAAAAGAAAAAAGGGGGAAACCCGGTTTAAAAATTTTAAAAACCAAAATTGGAAATGAACACCTTGAACGGAAAATGTCCCCCCTTTAATTTTGAATTGTGAAAGCAGCTGCTACAATATGGTTCTACCACGAATTAATGTAGTGACATCGTCCTCAAGCACCTATCATTTTCTATAACCATCTATTATTATATATAACCACATATTTCATTGACTATTTAAAAGTTTTTTTCCAAGTGACGTTTTTTTTCAAAAAATTTTTTGGGTTCTAGCTAAAAATGTCTTCTTATTTGGCTGTACCGAAGAAAAATCGAGTTAGATAGGACAACCCTTTGGGTTATGATTCTTCCTTCTTCTATTCTTCAAAGGGGTTATTCAAATACATCCGTTTTTAAGTTCTTCCCTTTTTAAAATTTTTCCGGGGGTCATTTTTTTTCTTTCAATTTTCGCATTTTTTATGTTTTTTTAAAATTAAAAGGGAAAATTTAAAAAGGAAATATATTTTTATTTTGCCAATATTACTTTTAAACTTTTAAAATTTTTTAGGGGTTTGACGAACCTTTCGGGAACCATTTACCCTCATAAAAAAAAATTAAAATTTAATGGTGATTTTTCGCCAGGGAAAGTTTGGCTTGTTGTAATCAAAAAGGGGCCCCTCATTTGCACACATGAAATGGTTTTTCTTTTCGCCCTTTTCCAATTTCCTATATTGCCCTTTAGTTAAAACCCTTGGATATGTTTTTTTAAATACTCTGCGGTTTCCCAAAATCGGGAAACAACACATTTCCCCCTTTTTGGGAACCCTAGCGGAAACGTCTTTTTTTGGGGAATATCAGTCTTTAGCTGCTGAGCTAATTTTTAAAGGGGAATGTTATCTGGCCCCAAAAACCCCATTTTTTTGTTCATTTGCCAAAATGAAAACTATTTATGATGGCGATCAACAAAAAAAATTTAAAAAGACACAATCCCAAAAGATTTTACAGATCTTCTTATTTGGTATCTTTTCTTTTTTTTTGATCGAAGCGATAAACCCCTTTCCCCCAGGGCATTATTATAAGGGATAGCCCCTTTTTGGGCAAAGGGACTTTTTTAAAATCCCCTTTTTTCGGTTTTAAAATGGGTTTGTGCAGCAGCACAAAAAGAAACAAAGAAATCTACCAATCGTTAAAAAATTTAAAAATTATAATATAAGCCCCTTTTGCGGGATTTTGGAAAAATCATGTAATGTTGGGGGGTAATTTCCCCCGCCCAAAAAAGGGAAACAAATTTTTGGGTTTAAATTTTAAAATCAACCCTTTTTAAAATTAAAAAAAAATAATGTCATTTTTTAAAAGTTTTTTTTATTTAGCCTTCCCGTCGATAAAAGGTAATTTAATATTTCACAAAGCAACAAGGAAAAAAACCCAAATTTTAAATTTACGGAAAGGGAAAATGGAAATCCATTTCTACCGTTAACAAAACCCCTTTTCGCCCCTTACAATCCCGAAAAATATAACGCACTCATCATTTGTTTTGAAAATTGCCGAAATGCCCCTCTCGCGAGGATGAGCATTTTGTAAAGAAACGCTGAGATTTCCCCGTTGAATAATTCATATCGAATTAAGCTAAATTTTCGATTGTGTCCTTCGAGAATACAAAAAGAGGATTTGGGTTTTAGTATGCCTCCCGCAAGTTTTTATTTCACGCCTAATTAAATTTTAAAATTTTATTGTTGTCACACGTAAATGCATTTTAAAAGCTTGGTATTCATCAAGACTTTGAAAAGACAACTTGCATTCGTATTTTGTTTTCTGAAATGGTTTTTAGGCATGATTAAATTGTAAAGATATTAGTGAGGAAAACATTATTATATTTAATCAATCTTATCTGTTTTCTTTTCCTTTTAACGCGTTCTTTTTAATTGAAAAAAAAATATAAAACCTCTGCCATTTTAATGCATTTTATTCTTGATAAAATCTGTCGTGGAAAAGAAAATCTAAACTTCGGAAAAGAAAAATACAAAGAAATATTTCGAAATGTGTTATGTAAAAAAAACTATTTTAATTTTGGGAGCATTTTATTTATTGTTGAAGAAAGCATATCATTTTTTTTTGGAAATAATGAAACAAAGTTTTTAAAAAATTTAAGGGCCCCTAAAAATGAAGGGAAAAATTATTTTTGATAATTAGATTTACATAATATTAAAGAACGCAATAAATAATTGCGTTGATAAGAAGTACTGGAAATAAATGAAAAAATGCAATGTTAACAATTTGTAAGACTTGCCTAAATAAAAAATAATAATAAAAATAATAATAAAAATAATAATAAAATCAGAATATTAAATATGCCATTGATTTTCAAACACACATTTTGCATGCTTACTATGGCTATTTCCTGTTCATTGGCAGATGAAACCTATTTATTATTAGCATAAACCTTTTTTCGGAATATACTCCTAAATTGTTTTCAATGGGATCAAGTCTGGATTTCGATTTGGAGCCGTGACGAAACATTTGAATTTTTATTTATAAAACCATTCCTGGGTGAATTTGGATGTATAATGAGAAACAATGTCTGAAATATCCAGTATGAAACATTTCTACTTATTTACATATTATACTTATTAAATTTTAAGCGTGGTTTTTAGAAATTCCCGCTCAAAACTAAAACCAATATATTTTTTTTTAATGAAAAAATTTTCATTTTTTTATATGTAGAGCCGCAAAGAACCCATCGACCCCCGGTGTTTTTCCCTTTGAAAGGGGGGGGTCCCAAACGACGTCATCTGAGGGTTTTAAAAAAGCACGACTAACGATAGTTCCTTACCGGGATGAATTTCTTGGGCTTGATCTGACGTTACTGTTGATCACAAGTGGCATAAGTTACAATATCATATATATAGAGAGGGTTATAAAAAACTTTTTCTTAAGACTGAAATGACTTGAACAACAAAAAAATATATCATTAAAATTTCGGTAGCTTAAAAAGGTGGTTTTTACAGTATTGTAAACAATTCTGGCTGAGGACAGCTTTTAAATATACACGAAAGGGGGGGATGGGAAGCCAATTTTATGGCTAGTCAATTTTCCTCCTTTCCGTTTATAACACTGGGGGTTTTATATATATTATTATATATATATATATATATATATATATATATAATATATTATATAATATAATTTTTTTGTTTAATATTTCAAAGTTTTGCTTACTCTATTGGGTTAAAATTTTTTTTTTTCTAAAAATGAAAAATATAATATTGCACATTTATTTTTGTCTAAAATTTCTCTCTAAATAAGGACTTTTGAGCTCTTAAGTACACATATGCTAATTACAGAACTAAAAGGCATGATATTTAAAACAATCTTATAATAAATATCATATGCACATTAAAAAACTTAAGACTGCGTTTCAGACATCAAATCTGCTACACGGAAAAACTCTTTTTCTTAAAAATAGGCGAAGGATAAATTTACAGCTAGCAAGACCTAAGTTCGTTTAAAAAAAATTTCAGATCATTTGTAGTTAATTTAATTAGTTTTTGCGAAAAGGAAACTAAAGAAAAAAAACTGTAGGTGGGTTTGTTTATCTTGTAAAATAAATACACCTAGCTCTATTTATTTTTTCCGAAAGGGAATTCTGTGGAACATTGCTTTTTTAAATTAAGTTTTCTCAGAGGAGCTGTTTCATCATGATTTCACTTCGAGTTAGCGGTTCCCGTGGCTGAAAGTGGAGAAGCAAGATTTAACAGGAGTTTTTGGTTCAAGTCAGCTTCTTGTTTCTTCTGTACTGATAGAATTTTCAACGATTAAAAATAAAATTCTTAAATACTATCCCATTTCAAAAAAAAATGACGAAGAATAAAAAAATTTGAAAATACTTTTGCGTATTTTTTTTTTTTAACTCAAAAATTCAAAAGTGTTTGATTCGTAACTTTTTTAAAGTATCTTTTTTTTAAAAAAATCTAATTATGTTCTTAGCTTTTTATTTTATGTAACGTTAGAAGTTTTAAGTTATATACTGAACACTAAAATAATTACGAATGACTTCAGTTTAAGCCTATTCTTAATTTGTATAAATTTCTTATAATAATCCAGGGGGTTTTTCTTTCATTTCATAAAAAAAATTTAAGTTGACCACATTAATTCAAATATTTCTTTTTCCTACAAATACTAGAACAGTTTTAGAATACTTAAATTTTACTGGGATGAGATTGTGAAGATATGTAAATTTTGCCAATATAGATCATGGCTAACTTAATGGGCTAAATTGGCATGACGTCATAGTCATATGATATCTCATCAATTTTTTGACCAATCAATTAAAAATCAGGGAATCATGTCACATAAAAAAAACTATTTTTTTAAAGAATCATTTTTTTGTAAAAAAAATCCAATTTGTTGGCGTTTTTTTATCCGGGAACATATGAAATACAAGTGAAGAAGAACAAAAAACATAAAAAATACAACAGAAGAATATACACATTTATTCAGATGATTATCCCAGCATATAACAAAAAGGGGGTGCGCGCTTCTTTTCGAGAGGGGAATCTTTTTAGGCAAAAGACTGACTTCTTCCCCGAAAAGATACAACCTGCCTCGGGATTCGAACCAGAACCCATCGGTTACGCCGGGGTCATACCCCATATTTTGGGTTTGGGCGGATAACGCCCAATAATAAACAAAAACAATTATTTAAAATAGCATCTAAAATAAGACTTATATTTTGAAAATATTTTGAAAAATACATTAACATGTTTAACCAATTCTAAAAACGAAAATTTTACCTAAAATTTGGGAATGACGTATGTTGACAGTTTTTTAAATTTAATGGAGAACACGGATTTTTTATCATTTTACCGTGAAGAATTTAGCTAATTGAAGCTAAAAATGCAACAAAAGGTTTTTACAATAATTTTACATTGCAGCTATTTCAAAAAATCGCAAAACTCCCCCCTTTGGGAAGACAATTTTTTTTCCCGGGGTGGTTTCCGCTTTACGATTGCAACATAAATTAAAAATGCGATTTTGTTCTATTGATTCTTTAGTTCAGTGGTTCTAAAATTTCACCGCCTTTTTTTATGCATCGGCCTGACATCCACAACGTCTTTTTTTAGGGAGGACAGTTCTTTTTATGGGGTTCTTCCTTCCTGGGTCCTTTTTCAATATTTTAAAATGATCTGTTAATCTCTGTATTCGAGATGAAAAAAACATTTTTCCCCAAAATTTCGAAGTTGGTCTGAAACAAGTACTTTTTCAATGGTTTTTTTTGACTTGGTCTCTAAAGGGGCAGATATGAAATGTTGAGATTTTATCGAAAAAATGCCTGATATTAAAATCAATGACAATTGTCGTTTGAAGTAGGAATAAAATGTACATTTAAATTCAAAAAATTCGAAAAATTTGGGAAAATCAACATGCTGAAAATTGGTAAGAGATGGGTAAAATTATTTAAACCATTTCAAAAATGAACAGTTTCCATATGAAATTAATTGTTCTTGTTGAATTTACGTTTTTTGCCCGGAACAATGCACAGTTGAAAGATTTTTTTCAGTTTTTAATGTTTTTTGTAAAGTAACTAGTGGGAAAAAAAAATTGAATGAATATTTTAGCCAGTGCTTACCAAAATTCAGTATGAAGGATTTTTTTCCCCGAATTTTCCATATATTAAAAAAGTTGTTGGGAAAAAAAAAACTCATTCAAGGGGAAAAATACTTTTTTAAGATAATAATTAAAAAAAATATGGTAATTAGCGTTTTTTGTTAATAGAACGCCATATATTTAAGGGAATTTTTTCTTTATTTTTCGTCCTCCTTTTTATTGTAAAAAAAAGGGCACCTTTCCGGGTTCCAAGATTTCGAATCCCCTTTCGACTCCCAACACATGGTGAGTGATTTAAAAGGGTTTCCCCTTGTCTTAAGACTACCTTCTATTTTTACTGACTTTTTAAAAAATTTTTTTTATTTAAGAAAACAGTAAGCATCTAATTATATTTGTACATAAATATTTAAAAATACTTTTCAAATAAAAAGTGATGTGGCCCGGGTTTTTTAAACTATGGAGTTGCCCCCTAGGGGGCAGATAACCTACGAGGAGGTCGGGGCATATTGAAAAGTCGAAAAAAAATTATTTACAAAATTATTAATTTGAAGAAACAAAATACCGCACATCAAAAATAAAATACGCATTTATTGATACAATCATAAAAATGTATCGGGATTTCACAATGTTTTTTTAATTAATTTAGCAATATGCTAAGAACAATTTAATAATTACCGTGATTAAGGGGGTTTTTTATATAAAATTATATAAAAATAAAACTTATCTTTATTTTTAGGTTTTAATAAACCCCTTTTCTGCCGATTAAAAAAATTCGCTCCCCCCAATGCCACCGTTTTCCATGTAGGCATGCGCATATGATGTATTGGAGAGGGTGAGGAAGAAAAGGAATAAATAAGCAAATCGTCTGAAATAAATAAATCCTTCGCAAACATTGTCAAGGTCTTTTTATTGCGTTTCAAAACCTTCGGAATAATTTTATGAATAGCAGTGCATAAAGATGATCGTACTTCGGAAAGACGTATATATATGCGTTCAGGGCAATTAACGCTTTGGCTGAGCGAGATGTCAGTGGCACTTAAGAGGTCAAAGTCTTATTATAGTTTTATCGTCAAATTACAGGATTATTGAATTCAGTACATTGTTATTGCATGGAGGGGGGAGGAGAAGTTATGATTGAATATTGGATCGCCGATATTGAAAGTTTTTGAAGATGATGTAGGAAATAGGAAGCAGGGGCAGTTACTTTTAAACCAGGTGGTTATATAATCGTTTTCGTATTGCCATGCTATGTGAATTCTTTATCTTTTCACATATGTTTCTACTGAATAATGTTTGATAATATTCTTTGTTGGTTTTAGAAACCAAAAAAAATGAATTAATATTTTTATGAAATACATGTTAAAAAAAAATTTTTTTGGGGACAATTTGGGATCTAGTCTTACACAATTTTTAATTTTTTCCAAGAGGAATTTCAGAGTCATTAAAAGAGGGAAATCTTGTCATTAGATGAGATACCTTCTAGAAAGGCGCTGTTGACCACAATTTAAGAAACGCTACTCGAGTGTTAATAAATAGCATACTCGATACTTAACTAATTCAGTAGTGTTATGAACTCCATAAAAGTTTCAGTAATAAACATTGAAAACTGATTATTTATGAATTATTTTACAGCATAAATAGCACATTCAATGTGAATAAAACCATTTGTTGGCACTGGCGTTACTAGTACTGAGTGGTGTAACGATTATTATTATGACAACACATGATTTCGTAGTCGGAGAGCGGATGACGTATTGCCGGAGATTGTAGGGGAGAAGGGCTGCCCAAAATGCCTTTCCCCTAACGTTCCGAATAGACTCCTCTAGAGAGGGACATGCGAGAGGACCGGTTTTTGAGGGTGCCGGCTGGAAGAAGAAGGCAAAAACGTGGTCTGTATGTAAGATGGTTTTTTAGATGTTCTTGTAAATAAATGTATATATTTATATCTCTAGCCTGGCTGTGAGATTTCGTACTCAATACGCTACAGTGGGCCCTGAATCAAAATTCCTTCGGGGCCCTTTTATAGATATGAAAATAGTCGTACTGTAGCTACACATATTGGGGCCCCTGTAGTTCGGGGGCCCCGTATCATTGATACGATGGTAGTTAAGATCCTGTGTGTTGGGCAAAGGACAAAAAAATTATATTCTACTTAATTAAGGAGGATCTCTTATGAAAAATGTCATATGTGATTTAGTTATAAAATGTAATAAGAACATATATTTCATAGAAGAAAATCTTTGGAGTTTAATAATACACAAAATATGTAAATAATATGTCATTGGGAAAAATATTTAAGATTGAAAAAAGTTTTGTATTGGCTGAATTCATCAAAAGTATGAGCACCAAAAAAGTAAAACTGATACATTTGATTAATAATACAGTCAGTTGTAATAAGTGTAATCTGGTTCACTTTTTAATTTTCTTCTATTTAAGCAACATCTTTCTACGAAAGACTAAAAGGAAGGAAATAAATTCGATCAAATATGTGAGACTCGGTTTATAGGTAACTGTTTTATAAATATAACTAAATTTATATACATAGACATAATAGAGTCATGAAAACCAAAAGTTGGGGTAACGTCTAATTTTTTTTAACAAAATGATTCATTTTTATATTTTCCCCTTTTCTTTTTGCGATAAAATTTAAAAGTTTTAGAAAAAATTCCTTTTTAAATAAAAAAAAAATTTTTTTTTTCGTTTCTAAAAAATTTCCCAACAAATTCACAGTATAAAAAACTTTTTTATTATGATTTATGACACAAACTAAAAATTATTTAAGATTATACTTTTTTTTACATTGGGAATGAGAAAAATTTAAGTAATACACAACCCAAAAAGTCTAACATAAATAAAAATTGTTTTAAAAAAAAAATTTTAAAGGGAAATTTAATGCGGAAAAATTTAAATTGAAATTTTAAATTTTTTAAAAAATTTCCTTTTTTTTTTAAAATTTTTATTGAAATTGGTTTTTCCCTGAAAAATTTTTTTCTTTTAGGTATTTATTTTTTTTTAGTTTCCAGAAAAAAATTTTTTCAATTTTTAAATTTTTTTTCAGTTTCTAATTTTTTTAACCAAAAAATAAGTTATTCCAAATCTAATAAAAAAAGCCATAGATTTTTCAAAAATTTTTGGGGCAATTTTAGGATACAAAACCAAAATTTTTTTTTGGGGCGGAAAAAACCAAATTAATTAGTTAATAGTGATAAAACATTGTTTAAAATGGGAGCAGTTTCAGAAAAAGATATAAAAAGAAAAACAGCGTTGGGGGGCCCCTTATTAAAATAAATAAAAGGATTTTTTTATTGTAATTTAAGGGAAAAAGGTTTCATTTAAAATTTTTACCAAGATTAATATTATTTAAAAATTTTATCTATATTTTATGTGCATTTTTTTAAGTTTAGTATTGCTTCAAACTTAATTTAAAAATTTTACAGTTATTTTTTTCAAAACAGGATGATAATTATAACGTATTTTTAGAGAAGATGAGAGTATTTAGAGTTTCTAAGCATGTGGACAAGCTTATTACCTTTAAGTTGACCGCGATCTCAATTATTTCTAGTAGTACTTAAAAATTTACAATAATGCCTCGTACAAACAAATATAATGGCAAATTTAGTTCAAAAGCATTTAGTAACTTCTTTTTCATTTAGTACTTGGAGTTTTAAATTTTAAATTACATAATCTTCTTAGGGATGTGATTAATTTGAAAATTTCTTTAATTTGATTTAAAGAAGTGCTTCATTAAAATTATTTGAAATATTAAAAAAACATATATGTTCGAACTATTTCTATCTCTTTTGATTCAAACACCTTAAAAAATTCTTATTTTAGATAAATTACTTGAACATTTGTTTTTAGCTCTTTTCTGTTTTGCTGGCGTTGGCAATAAAGTCGCCAAAAATGATACGACCGATGCCAAACAGAATATTCCCATTGGTAACCATTAACTACCATATATTCAAAACATATCGTGGTATTTTTTTATGAGTAACGTCTTTTTCATAACACACTGGAAATGGATGAAAAATAAATGAGAGTTAATATATTTTTTTTTCCTTATGTATTTTTTGTGTGTGTGTCCAACAGCGCCAACTTGACGAGATTTGCGCCGGCGAAACGGAAAAGCACCAATTTTATATTTTATGTAATACTTATCATTAATAAAAAAATAGAAATATTATATAAAAGTACATTTAATATTTTCTAAGCAAATAAATAAATTAAATGAGCAAATATTTTTTTCTTCTATTTTAAAATTTACGAATGAGGGACATAGTTATGAAACATATTGAATAAGATGCACCTTAAAGTAATTATTAACAAAGCTAATTTTATATATTTATATATATATATCTAAATGTTGTGTAAAATAATAATATTTTTTTTAAGTAATTTTTAATTAATCTTCATCAACTTTTAATCAATAAATATCTTAATTCTTTTTGAATACATCCCCTTTGATTATTATGAAAATTTCATTAGAAATAAAAGATTACGTGTTGCGAAACCACTCACGATAGCATTTTTACGAAAAAAAAAGCATCGATATATTTTGATGTAGTTCTAATTTTGTTTTGCTATTTTTTCTGTTTTTCGTCTTGTAATAAGGAATTAAAAATATCCCCGATATTTTTTCACGCTGCAACGCTTTCTCAATAAAATTTTTTATCTGCCCAAGGAAAAGTGCCCAGAAGGAGGAAAGGATTTTCAAAAATTTCGTAGCTTATACGTAGAACGAAATAGAGAAGGAAATATTTTTTCATAGATCTTGAAAAGTCTCATGAAAACTTCTAGTTCTAAAAGGGAGTTTAAGTTTTTTAAGGGAGCCCCGGGGAAAAGCTTTTTAGAACGCGTAGGGGGTAATGAAAATAAAAAAAAATCACTGACGTTTGAAAAGGGCAGTTTCTTTTTTTTTTCTTTTCTTTGAATTACATCAAAATTATTTTTTTAAATCGTGTTGAGTAGTCATTTCCAAATGTTTTTAAAACAATCGCTTTTTTTTTACTTAAACAGGCTCATGTGTTGAACGCTATTGCTTTTATATACTTCAATTATTTCTCTGCCTTTTTAAAAGCAGATTTTGTTCCAGTAAGGCTGAATTTGAAAACTCGAAATTAGTCATTTATATTCCTTGCGGATTTATGTAAATTTTCTATAAAGACATGTTATGTGAATTAACTATAAAATCAAACGTTACCAATCATTCAGGGCATGTAAAAAAGAATTTGCAAATATATTTTTTCTTTCCGAATATTTTAGTCTCAAAATAATGATTAAGACACCTTTTTTTTTTTATCAATTTTTATGCAGACTATTGTAGAATAAAATTATGAGTAATTTATTATTTTTTCTTTTTTTTTGGGGTTTTTTATCTAATAAAATTTTAAAAAACCCCATATAGAAAAAAATATATATATTATATTTGTTTTCAAAAGCGTTGGAAAAAATTTTACAACCTCTTTGGGAATAAAAATTGGTGAATAGTCCTTTTAACATTAACATAGATGAAATATTAACGAAAAATTACCTTACTGTCCTTTTTAAATACTCACCTCCCACAATATGCACCACTGAGATTCTATACATATCCTGGAAAATTTTTCGGGGAAATCTTCTTAGGTGGGGTTCAAATGCCTCGTCACATTTCTTTGGATTTGTGGAATACCGTCAAATCTCTTTCCTTTCAAAACGAGTTTGAGTTGAGGGAATTGGAAGAAGTCTAGAGGAGAGCGATCTGGCGAGTATGGTGGATGTTCAATTAGCACTCCCCTTTTTTTTCCAGGAGCTGTATGACGATATTGGGTTTTTGGGAGAGGGGGCATTGTCGTGAAAAAACCCGGGAAACCCCCGGGGGTTTAGGGCTTACCCTACGTAGACGTTTTTTGAATCTGGTCAAAATTTCAATCTAGCTTGAAGCATTCATCGGCAGTTCCTCAGGTAGAAATTCCTTGTTGATAATGCCTTGAATATCAAAAAAGTCGATGAACATCGTTTTGATGCGTTATTTTTCTGTTCTGATATTTTTCCGGCGAGGTGATGCAGGAAAACGCCATTCCATACTTTGCCGTATCGTTTCAGGATTTTACCTGAGACATCAGACTCATTCTGAGTGACAATACAGTCCGCATCCGCAGTTTCGACAAAATCCTGTGAAGCTTCTAAATGTGCCTGCCTTTGGTCGTCAGTAAGTGACGTGGCACAACACGACAAAGCGTTTTTCTCATCCCTAAATACTGGGTAACGGTTTGTCGCACTGATTCACAGTTAATCTGCAGTTCATCAAGTATCATGCGCACAGTTAATCGACGTTTTTTCGTTGAATTTCACTTTTTTTAATGTTTTCGCCAATGGAGGCACCTTTTTTCCCGGATTTTTGTCGAAATCCCTTTTTCCCCGGCATTCTCGAAAGTGGGCGAACCCCTTGTATACACACTTCATGGACAGTGCTTGACCTTCATGAACATGAACCAGCATCACATAAGTTTCTTTCGGTGTCTTGTCAAGCTTAAAAAAAAACACTTTAAATTGATCTTTTGTTTGTTAATTTTTCTGCTCTCAGTTAAGAGTCAATGCTCTGAACAAGCACATTGTAAAACAAGTCTTACGCGGAACACAAACGACACTCAACTGAACAATGGTGGAGGCAGATAGTCAACACCTGCCGCTACACAAGGGCAGAGTTTTATTTCGCCAGTGTCGCCAGATCAGCCGTTCTGACTTTATTCACCGAACTTTTGTGTCAGATGTTGCATATCTCTTTTTCAATATGTATATACACTGACCTTTAAAAGTTAAGGTCATCCTCAAAGTGATCGCAGTAACAATAAACTCCATAGAAGAGTTTATGTGAATGATAGTTATGAATTTTAAGAAAAAGTAATGCAAAAAAAGCAATAGCAATTATTTTTATTTGAAAGAAGTGGAAATTTATTTTGAGGTTGAGGAAAATGTACATAATGAAATTTTCGCGATTTCTAGTGTATGTTTTATGTATGATTACTAATCTTCAATAAATGTTGGTAATTTGTTGAAAATATTCTTGAGAATACAGCGATGTCTAGAAAACAAATTTTATCGGATTCGTTAATGTGGCAGATGTTTTGATGTGTCATCGAGTTATCGGAAAGCTGATGTGACTGAAGCCCTAATGTACTCCAGTGTTGTGAATCTGTGAATTGGTTTAATCTGAAGATATCGTTCAGGCTACCGCGAGTTAAGACTAAGGAAAGTTTTCTATCTATTTTGAACCAAAGGAAAAGTATTAGAACACCTTAACTCATTGTAGATCCTTCTGTTGCAACAGGAACAAGAGTGTCCTCTACTGTGGTGCATGAGGGGGGTGGTTCTCCCCCCCATGCCATAGACAGAGATGTACCTTTTAATCTGGTAAGATAAATGTTTCCTGAACAGGCATTATGGGCTTATAAACTTTGGAGAAGGTCCAAGGTAATATTTGAAGAGAAATTTAAGAGGTTCAGCTGATATGGAGGGAATACTGCACCAGTTACAACTTTTTTGTGTTAAATTAACATTGGATTTCATGTTTTTATTTTAATTTACTGAACGACTTTTTATAAGAAATAATAATATTTACAATTGAACTCAAGTTAATGAAATATATTTATCCTTCTTAATTCACAAACATGTTTTAAGGCTTCTCAGGGGTGTTAATTTTGTCTCGAAAGCTGAAAATATAAACAATTTTCAAATGGATATAATTCTTTGAAATTAAAATTAAATAATTCGAATCTCTGACATATTATTTAAAAAGAATGAAGCTTCAAAAAAGTACAAAATGTCTCAAATATAAACATCATTTTCAAAATTATAAACATATGAAAATAAGAAACATTTCTGTAATAAATATTTGATACTTTTTACGTTGCGCATGCTATTTTCTAAAATAATAGCCTTTGCATGTAAAAACTTTATAGAATTATAAAATGTATCATACTCTTTAACCCTACCTATTTTTAGAATTATATATCTTTTGTATTTCAAAATATTTAAAAATATTGAAGTTTGTAAAAAAATTTAAAAAATGTAATTTTTTTATTTTTTAAAAAATATAATTTTTTATTCTCTTTATATAAAAAAAGCTACAGTGTAATAGTAATACATTTAACATTATAAATTAACTTACTGCTAGTAATTAAGGCTACTATTTTGGAAAATATCATGCACAAAACAAAAATTATTATTTTTTACAGAAATGTTTCTTATTTTCATTGCTTATAATTTTTAAAATTATGATTATTTTTAAAATTTTACATTTTTTTTGAAATTTCATTTCTTAATTAAATAATGAGTAAAAGATTCGAATTATTTAAATTTAATTTCAAATTATATCTATTTAAATAAATATTTGTAATTTACGATTGTCTTTATTTTTTGAGTGCACAATATTCTAAATAAATGTCGACACTTTTATGTGTTGAGTTTTACTTTTATCCCCATAATCATTTGGGATTAACAGGTTATGATCCTATACAATAATTTTCTATAAAAATAAACCAGCAAGAAAATGCCAATTTTGTGTTTCTAAATTTCTCAAGATTTCTTTCTCATTTTCTTTTTACAAAACTAAACATCTCATTTAAATTTAACACAAATAAGCAATGATGCCTTTTTGAAATTTTTGTTAAATGTTTTCTGTCTCAAAGAACAAATGTTATGTAATAGAATTCAGAAATATTTTCTTCGCTGAATAATTTTTAAGTCAGACAGAACAGTTAAATTCTTGAACGCTCTCTTTGAAGTTCGAAGAGTAAATTGGAGATTCCACAGCGCTTCTACAACATTTATGATTAATGCTACTTTTGCAGTTGTATTTAATCTCTGTACTAATTAAGATGCGCAAATGTGTTTGACATTAGAAAGTATCCCACTTGAGAACATATTTCTTCAAAATTCTTTCAATAAGTAAATATATTTGTATAAAGTTCCAGGACGTGATCTTTTAAGATTATTGTAGCGGCCCAAAATATCTTCCAAAGAAAGTTATTTTTTAAATGCTTCGTTGTGTGTGTGTGCTCTTGTATAAAAAGATACGATACAATATCTATCTATCTATCTATCTATCTATCTATCTATCTATATATATATATATAGTATAATAAAATAAAAGGAAAAAAAGTTCTAAACCTACAATGTCAAAGAAGAAAGAAATTGGAGTTCATGAGACAACAAATGTAGACACAAAAAAAGTCTTTGGACTAAACTGGAGACCAATTATGATTTCTAAGGCTGTCGCTGAATAAGGTAAGCGATTTAGGGTTAAGCAATGCTTTATGGATCCACCTTTCCCGTACAGCAGAAATTTTCGACATAATGGAAGAAAAAAATAGGGCCATGTTGAAATGTTAAGCCTATTTCTAACACATGGATGGTAAACCTGACAATATAGTAAAATAAAATTATGAAAAGAGAACATTAATGTATCTCTCACGGTATATATATATATATATTTATATATTATGTATTACCTTTATATATTAAATTTATATATGCATATTACATTTCTCTTCACGTATAACCTGACTACCTGTTACCCGCATACTTTATGGGTTATTGTTATGATGTTGTATGAATGCATGAATACGCGTAAACTGTTTTCAAGTCATTGATTTATCTTATAATTAAGCTTACGAATGTATTGAAACACATTCTTATATTCCTTTCCTATTAATTTAAAAATGAATATCTAGAACAGGGGTCGGCAACCTTTTAGCAGTGACGTTCCAAACCAATCTACCAATTTGATTCAGCGTGCCACACAGTAGGACATTTTTGAAACAATTCAATTCTCACAATAATTCATGCAGAGTTAAAGAATAGAGGTCAATTATATAGGTTAGGGTTTTATTATATATTAATTTTGCATCATTTAAAGATATTTCTTATCATAAAAATAAAGGGCATAAAATATATAGCTATTTCTTCAACAAAAGTAAAAAATTAAAATGTCATTAATTGAAAATTTTAATATATTTATTAAAAAATAGACTAAAATATAAGTATTTCCCTTCATTATCGTGAAATAAAAAGATAAATAAAATTTAACGAGAACCTAGTGCTTGCACCGCTCTATACGCACACACTTTCATATCGCAAAATCGGGTGTATAATTTGTGACTTCCAATTCGACACGATTCTGAGCATCCAGTTGTTAATTTCTTTGTGGATTAAAAATATTTTTCATAGGTGGAAATATTTTTTTGATACTTAGAACCGAAAGCGGGGCAGAGTACATGTAGTTTTCTCTTTAAATAATCGAGTCTCTCCAGTATTGACATTCAATAATTTACGAAAAAGTTGTAAGTTTATCTTAAGAAATACCTTTCATAATTTTCGTAATTAAGAAAATGTTCATAATTTTGAAGATGTTTGTCGAACAAGATCCATTACAAATTTTTCACCTTCCATCCACTCAAATCGGAATAGTAAAGTATTGCAGAGTCCGTGGTGAAAATGGTACCATGAAATTTCCCCCGATCCAGAAACTTCCTTAGTAACTTCTCTTGTGAATCGATTTCCGTAAAGTCCTTTCTCAGGAAATCTACTCAACAAAAAGGTCACACTTATAAACTTTCAAGTTTCCAGTTTTGGAATAGTTTCAAAACAGGTATATTTTATGTGCATACGAACCTGAACCTCCGAAACCTAAACATTTCAGTCAATTTCCCTAAAATCCAGTCTTAATGAAACTATCAACAAAAAAAATATACTTACCTAATTTCAACCCTGTAAGTTTATTAGTAAAAAAAAAAAAATCGGGAATTTTTATGTATAATGCCCTCTTAACCCTTCACCGCACCTCTTGTGTGTAGATTTTTGAAAACCCATTCTTAGTGGATCTCTTCGCAACAAATGAGCCTCTCTTACCGATTTTTTAGCTTATAGGCCTAATACTAAAAATTTTTTTTTTTTTTTATCAAAAACCTTCCTATATTCTTTCTTGTATAAGTCAATTTCCATAAACCTTTTCTTAATGGACATCTACTAAACAAAAGAAACATAACCTCGAATTTCCCTTTTAGTTTTTGAAGATCACGCGATGAGGGAGTTGCTTACATATTTTAAAATAAATTCTATACATTTTCATTTTTCAAAAGTATTTATTAATTACGATAATACCATTGTTTGTATGTAGTTATGTATTGAAAGAGGTTTTTTATTTAAGTTTATTTATTTTTTCTTAAAATTGACTAAGTTTTCAAATGATCAATGAATTAATAAAAAACTTGAATACTGTTAATTTTTTTTAATACCGTTTATTAATAACATAAAAAAATTCACAGAAAACCTCTTAAATGTCTATTAAAGTTCGATATGCATATTTTATATAAAAATACAATCCATTAAAACTGTTTTAATTACCTACAACATTTTTTCTTTTATCGATATAATGAGCACCAAATAAAAAAGCAAAATAGTCAGCATAATGAACATAAAAATATAGAATTCATTCAACAATCAATATTTTAATTTTAAGTAAAAAAAAATTGATTATTTCCAGTATAGAAAAATAAATTTTTGAAAAGAATAATATGGGCTATCTTATAAAAATTACGTTGTAAAACTAACACTTCTTCCCCTTTTTTTTTAAACTTTATGATTTAAATCATTATCGATTATTTGGTTAAAATGGCTTCCCTTTTAGTAAATTTTTTAAAAAATTAAGAACAATTAAAGAAAAAGAAAAGGGAAATTAAAGAAAATTTGCACATCTAAAAAATTAATTTTAAATGATTTTGAAGAATTATTAAGTATTTGGGGGGGAAAATAAATTTTTAAAAAAGTGAAAAAACAATATAAAAAAAAGGAACCTTTGAAAACTAAATGAAAAAAAAATGACTATTTTTTATTTATTGCTTTGCCTAAAATAAAATCAAAACCCTTTTTTGACCTCAAGCATATGTGAAAAAAATGAAACCACTAAAAAAAAATGAAGATATTCTTATGAGAATTCTTTTAAATAAATATATATGAAAAAAGGTAAAAGGTTAGAAAATGTGTTTTTTTAACTCAGAAGAATTATTTTTTGGAAATAACTATTTAATAAAACCCTTTGAGAATAAAAAAAAATGAAAAAATGTACCCAAATTTGGATCTTAAAAAGACAAAAATTATTCCATAGATTTTCAAGAACAGCTTTAATGGATGTTAATGCTGCTTGACTTTAGTGAAAAAGTTTGGGTTAGGCTCTGAGTGAGGAAAATGGATATCAAATAGTATAAGATTGATCGTTTCAGATTTCTGATGGAACTCAGAATTCAAAAAATGGAGAATGAAAGAAAAGTGTCTTGGATTTCTCAAAAAGGCCAAATATTGACTCCTTTTATTTTTTTTTAGTTGAATCAAGGAATACTCCGTACATATGCATTGGGCTCAAAATTAAGAGAATTTTTAGATTTTGTAGATTATCTCTAGAACTACTGGACAGATTTTAATGAAATTTGGTACGAATATAGGGCAAAAAATTACCATTCAACAATTGTAATATTCACACATGGTTATGTGTAACCCTCATAGAAGTCAAAGTATGAAACAGCAAATGCAGAATATAACAAAAAAATTTTTAATAGAGGGGGTATGGTCTCCTTCAGATAAACATGCTTTACGCTGTGGTTTTACTATACCGGAAATAAGGAATTTATGAGTTCCTGTGGCAATTAATCCTTTGTTCAGCAACTCTGTTTTTAGGCCTTGGATATTCTTGGAGGGTTTGCGAGTTGCAGTTGCCCTCCCCAGAGCGTCCCAGGCATGGTGTATGCGGAAGGAATCTAAAATCTAAATGACATTTGATTGTCCTGGTTTCTCCATAATAAAGTACTGCGAGAACATATGAAGAGAACCGGGGACCCGCTACCTGCCCTCTAATCTCCGAGAAAACGACCATTAAGCTGTGGAGGCTTAATGGTCTGAGCAGACATCACGTTGGATGGCCGCACACACCTCTATGGCTTTGGAAGTGGCAATGTGATTGCTTTGAGGTTTCGAGATTAGGTCTGGGAGACCAATGGTCGTCTTTTCACTGGTGCATTTGGCCATGCTTTTATTTTAAAGGATGACAACGCTTGACCATAAAGACGCCATTGGTTCAATGAATTTTTGGAAAGTGAGGATACTCCCCGAATGGATTGGCCAGGTAGATCTTCAGATCTCTTCCGCATAGAACATGCCTGAGAAGCTATGGGGAGGACAATTGCAACTTGCAACTACACTACATTCCAAGAACATCTAAGGCTTGAAAACAAAATTGCTGAACGAGTAGGATTAATTGCCACAAGAACTCATTAATTCCCTTATTTTCTATATACACATGAACTGATTAGCTGGAAACACATGATTGCTTTTATCGGCTGACTATGATGTTGTATGAGTTTTTGAACTGATTGGCTAGAAACACGTGGATATCAATACCATGTGACTATGACGTCACATGAATTGGGCCTATTTAAAGTAGATCTCTGTCTAACGTCATTATGTATTTTTATTTCTGTAGAGTCTATAATTTTCAATTAATTGCTTCTTTGCATTTTTTAATTTGTTACAAATATTTGATAACAGTGTATTTTAAAATTATCACATATTTTATTTCATTGAGTTTAAGAATGAATAAATACTTTTCTACAGCTTTATATGCTAATAATACAAGATAAGAATTAATTGCTCTACCTAATTACTTTTAATGTAGGGAATTCTTTTGCATATTTTTCAGTTGTTCAAATTGAGAGCTCTCTGTGGTATATATTTACTTTTACATCCTATATAATATCCATACGTAAATGTTGTAAAAATTAAGCTATATTAAAAAGGCCTTTTAAATCAACACTTTTCTTAATACACCTAACTCTTTTTGTACAGGGTAGATACGTTGCTTAGAAAACCGTTAAAAATACATTGTACATATGGTAAATTTGGAGATATGTTCCCCAAGTTTAAAAAATTGTGTAAGTTGAAAAATCTTTAAATATTTTCCCTAAAAAACCCGTGCAAAAAGAAATAATGAAATACATGTTAGATATTTATAAAACAAAAACAATTCACATTTTTATTTTTAAAAAAATTAAAACTTGTGTATTGATAATAAGCGTGCGTGCTTATTACGAACTGGATAAAATGTTATCAGTAGATGTATCAGATATATTCAGTACAACTGTCGGTTTCAATTCACATGAAGAGTTTCGCTCGTTATTAACAGCTACAGTTTTTAATTTTGGACAAATACTGTTATTAGCTGCTGATTTTAGTTGCTCAAGTCGCTTGTATAAAACTTGATATCCTGCAACACAAAACGTATATGATTACGCGCTATAATTTTAATAAACTCTTTATATCAGGATCATGAGTAAGAAAATGTTGTTTCATACCTATAGCAAATTTCAAGCCCTCAACGAATTAAACAAGCTGTTAATAGTAGCATTTCACCTTCGGCTTCATCATTATCGACTTATTTATTATCATAAACTGTCATAAATTCAATAAAATCGTCTTCATACTATAGACACGAATACCCAATTTTTCTAAAAAATTCGTGTTAGAACAAAAAAATTTGTGTAAATAAAAATCGTTAAATTCGTGTACCATGTTATTTCAAAATCGTGTAAAAAGAGTTGGGTGTATAAAAAAATTGTTGTGAGTTATATTTTTTTCCAACTAAAAGAGACATGAATTTGTACCACAAAATGTTTTCAAAATCAATTAATTTAAGTGGCATTTTTAATATGAATCCAATTAATTAGGGTGCATATATATTTTTAAAAAACGGAATAATGTTTTTTTTTGACATTCTTAGCTCTTAGAAACATTTCTAAAATTAAACTATATATAACAATAGAGAAAAGAGTAGCTTTAAACTTTAGAGTGTAAATTATCCCAAGATAATGGAGGGACTAGAATACTTTGTATGCGACGTGTTGAAAATAGAAGCACTTGAAATTTTTCTTACTTACTTAGTTTTAATTATGTCGTATCAAAAAAAAAAAAAGTTTTTTTGATTTTTGAAGTATTCTCAAATTTGCAATACATCAGAATATGAAAGAAATAATACCTATTATTTTTGTTGCTCAAATAGAAAAAAAAATTAAGATTTCAACATTTTTCGAAACAATGAGCTCGGAATTAAAAACATTTCTTTCTCCAAAATATTTTAAAATTCTTGATTATTGAAAGTTTCAGAGTTTTTTCTTTTTAGTTTTGAGGTAAAAACGCTGTTGTTAATTTTATATACAAGTTTGAAACAAATGATTAGCATTTTCATTTGTATGGTTTCTGTCCATTGATGTTATAAATGAACAAAAAACTATAAAATCTAAAGAAATACAGTCAATTTAGTTTTAAAGTTCCAATGAATTTGTGTAAATGAATTTAGAAGAGTTTTTACAATGCATTTTTACACGTTTTTTACAATACACTTTTAAGAAAATAATTTTCTTACATTAAAAAAATATGAATAAGGAAAAACTTTCCTTCTTTTCAAGATTTACTAAAATGTCATATTTAAATCCAAATTACATTTTTTAATCACTGTTGTAAAAAAAAATCATAAATCCGTTTAAGAGTATTTTTTACTAAAAGCTTTGAAAAGGGTTGAGAGAAAGTTTTAAGGAATCTAGAAAACATTTTATATTAAAAAAAGTAGTAGAAAATTCAAGAAAAAAAAATCTTCGCTTAATACTTCTTGTACTGTTTTGACCACATAAAGTAAGTAACTGATGTTTTACATCCCAGTAGTTGAAATGAATAATATAATAATTTCCGAGCTTTCTCACAAATTTTTGTCTTACTTTTTACTTGAAATAAAACAATGGTTTTTTCATAATCAGAGAGAAAAAGAGAAAATATAAATGTTATTAACTAAAGAAAAATTGTTTAATTAATTCTTTTTTTGTAAAATTTTGCATGCCTGGATAAAAATTCAAACAAGTAGGACACATAAAACATGATTTGCTATAAAAAAATGTTTTGAAAAGCATTTTGCAACATAAGATAGAATGTTGCGCATTATTCAGCTAGATCTTCACAGAAACTTTTACTTCCTTGCAATTTAACTTGAAAAAAAGTTACCCTTCAAACATAATAGCATTCTACATAAATCATAAGAGGCAGAAATATTCATAAGTACGAAAAAAAAAACGAAAGTTACACTGGAAAACAATGAAATTGCTTCTTAGATAAAAGTATTCAACACTAAGTAAATTCAATGTGCTGAACACAAATGTCATACTGAAAAAAGCTTTTTGTGTTATAAAGGTGCTCTGATATAATACAATATAAGCATCATGTTACATATTTTATATTATATTATTCAGTATTATATTTAAAAATTATATTCTACAAATATATAATATATATATATATATATATTCTTGTAATATAATGCAATATAGTAATATATCTCGTTTGTATAATGGCTTGGATGATTTGGAGGAGCCTACTACCGTAAAATCCGGCGTATAATGCGCACTTTGAACACAAAAAATAAGATCGAATCTTAAGGGTACGCGTTATACGCTGGGTATAAAAACGATAGCCTTAAAAATAACAAAAGAAATTAGCACAGGAACAAATTTTACTTCTACATATATTGAAACACTGTTTATTTAAAAGAAACAAGGCTTATGAACTAAAAAAGATTTGTAGTTCTAGAAATATACTATTTTTCAAATGTCTGGGGTAATACCACGGATAAATGAACTTCAAAACATAAGAGCAATGTATACTAATACTTCAGATTTCTTCGTTAAAAGGGGTGGGCGTTATACGACGAATATACATAAAAATTAAAAAAATCAGCTTTAAAGTATAGGGGCGCGTTATACGCCGGATTTTATGGTAATCACAATTGATTTTTGTTTCTTTATGGTACCACCAGCTTCTGGGAATTTCAACTTAAAAATGAAAGGAGCAATTGACAACCCTAACTTTTACCATCTACTCTGCGGTTTGTCTTAATTTGAGAAGGGCACTCAATTTCTGAGACTTCTACAGATTTTTCTATCAGTTCCTTAGAGAGGAATCTTGATATGTCTCATATTTCTTCTCAAAGGTCAACGTCTGTATATGGTAGCAATAAACATGATGGGGACTTGTTCTTTTTACGAAATATCTTTTTCCCTATAAAATTTCCTCAGTTA
>BMAV01008995.1:0-37526 GCA_019973955.1 Trichonephila inaurata madagascariensis
TCAGTTGCCGATAAATGAGTACCAAGCTTGCTTGGGAACTAAACACTGGTAATTTTGTGTCAGATTGACCACCTGACCGGAACATCTGCTCATACACCTGAGTGCCCAAGGACACGAAAATTGAGATGGGCACAGTAGACTTCGCTATTCATGGGCTGTTGCACTACTGAGTTTAGTTTTATGTTTAAAAATACATAATATATGAACAATTTCAATAATTAAATTCTTTTGAAGAAACAGTTATATTTTAAGCTGTTTAACTTTGAAACAACTTTACATAATGCAAAAGTAATGTATAATAAAACTGTAAGTCTATTTTTTGACTTCTATTATCCAAATCTGCATGTATTATCGCAGAAATCGAAAGGTTCCAAGAACGCGTTCTACTGTGTGGCACGACACTTCTAAAAAGTTGCCGAACTCTATTGTAGAACGTGATTTTTTTTTATACCAATTTAACCATGGTTTTTCTCCAGTGATGGCCAAAAATAATGTAGGTCAGAAGATCACATGTGCATGCGAGTTTAAAATATCCTTTTGATCATCTGTGTTGATGTCGATCAAAACGTGCGTTGCATGGAGCTTGAACAAACAAATTATGATATCCAGTTCGAGCAGTTCATATTTGCAATCCAAAAGACTTCTTTCTTTAGTGCTTTTAGATTTGTTTATATGCGGTGTTAAGTATTAACATCAATTAAGTGTTTTAGAGCTACCAGATTCAACACTAATTCTGAGTGGTATGTCTATACGAAGGAAATATGGGCTAGCTTTTTAATATCTTGCGAAATATTTAACCATCTCTCTCTGATAAACTCGAATTTGTTTGAGTTTTTGGATTCAAGATAAAACTAAAAGAAAAAAATTCCTATTTCTGTTTTTTTTTAAATTTAACTTTTATGAAGAAAGTTACAAAAATAAGGAGTTTCGTTTTGAGACAACACTGAGTTAAGGGGTCGAAATATATTTTACTGAAGCCCATGTTACGAAAGGTGGAAGTTTCCTAATCAGTTATGACAGTGCTTCTCAAACTTTCAATATTCGCGACCCAATATTCAATCATCATTTTCATCACACCCCTCCCCCTCCATGCAATAACAATGTTTTGAATTCAATAATACTATACTTTGACACTAAAAATACAATACGAATTTAATCTCTTATGTACCTCTGACGTATATAAACGTCTCGCTCAGACAAAGCACTGATTTTCTGGACGTATATATACGTCTTTCCGAAGTACGATCTTTTCTGAGCTCTGCTACCCATACAATTATTCCAAAGGCTTTGGAATGCAAAAAAAGGACCTTGACAGTGTTTGCGAAGGATTTACTTATTTCAGAGGATTTGCTTATTTATTCCTCTTCTCTCCTCCTCCCCAAACCCCCCCCCATCAAATTACGCGAGTCTACGTGGTAAATGGGGCCATTGGGGAGCGAATCGCGTAACTTTTAATCGGCAGTTAAGAAATTAGTTATAAACCGTACAAATTATCAATATATGTGTTAATACAAGCCCATGGGATCACTGGTAATTATCCACTGGTTCTTAAATTAATAAAAAAAATTAATTAAATAATTAATAAATAATTAACTAAAATTAATAATAAAATACATTGTATAGTATTGATACATTTATAAGTGTATTATATCCGTGTAAATGTTCATTTTATATTTTATTATATCAGAAAGTATTTTGTTTGTTTACTTTCAGTAAATTAATAATTGTTTGAATAATCTTTTGTTTTCTCCACTTTTAAATAGGCTCGCGCCCCCCTCGTACAGTTATCACGTCCCCCAAGGGGGGCGCACCCACAGTTTGAGAAACGCTGAGTTATGAACAATAACTTATTTTTTGAAACCACAACCAGTCATCACGTTTTGTAAATACCGGTAGTGCAAAAACCAATTTCAATTTGCGGCAAATAGCGCTGTCTTGTAGTTTTTTTATACCAGTTCGTTAACTTAGAGTGTAAACCAGTCGCTAGAGTGCATTATTATACAAAAAATTAATTTTATGAATTTGGAAGACGATCGAACTGTAAGTTGCTTACAGTTAACACTAGCGTTTCTTAAGATTTCGATGGTCTCACCCACCCCCCTTTATATATCGGCCTGACATCGTGGCCCCCAAGATTTTTAACACTCCTCCCTGACTCCGAACAGGTTGCTGAGTGATTTAAAGGTTCCCTAAATAATCCTAAGACTGCCTCTGCTACTCTTAGACTTTTTTTTTAAGAATAAGTAAGCACCTAATTATACGTAGAAAAATATTTCAAAATACCAATTTTAAATAAATAATGCACTTAACTGTATTATTTAAATTTTTTAACGAGAAGGATGGTTCTCATTTATTTTATAAACGCTGCTATATCAAATGTAATGTTTGAAATCTGCAGACTCAATTCCGGTTTTACGCTTTCCTTGCGGTTTCTGCACTTATATTTAAGATAAAGAAGAATTATTCTTTCATATAAATAAATAGTTCAGAATGGCATCAGTTTTTAGAACTTTCGTGGACAACTCGAAAAATTTCCGGTAATGTGAAAGGGAGTTATCCTTGAAACCAATTTTAAAAAAAAACGGAATTAATATTCTTGATCGAAAGACATGTTCTAGTTCAGTTTTTCTCATTGGGGAAACTTAGTGATCTACTCCAAAATGGCACATGTTTCATTTTTCCCTCGAGGCCTTTCAGAGTCTGTAAAAATGCGAAATCTTAATGTTAAGGGAGAGACCTTCGCGAACTGCCTAGGAAAAATTAAGGACCCCAGGATTCGCAAACCACAGTTTAAGAACTGCTTGTCTAAACTATGTCACAGAGGGTTAAAATTGGTAGAGGCAATAAAAAATCATAGAAATAGACGGAAATCTATTCATTCCATATGTTTGGAGGTTTACGCTGTGAAACTAAACAATATGTCATTCATATGAGCTTCAGGAAGATTTTGACGACTGCGATCAAGAAAAACATTAAAATACTTCAAAAATGAAGGACTCCGTGCTGGTGGAATAGTACCAATTTAATATAAATACCAAATTTTTTGAAAAAGCTAACAATTCGATGCAAACATTCTTGTGTTTAATGTAATTCAACATAGAAAAAAGTTAACCTTGACTAGACACTTGACGGGACTAAACACTAGAACGTCCGGGTGGAACCGGAACTTTTTCCTTTTCCGCATATTCGTTTTAACATTTTTGTGACTTTTTTCATCTTCCTGGTGATCACACAGTAAAAAAGTGTTTTAAATTAAAAGTCTTTTGTTTTTAAAATATCTAAAACTCCGCTGGGTATTTTTGACACCCAAAGGGAATTTATCCTTTTCAAAACTGTCGTTCAACAAAATATAGCTCACTAAGTATATATACCCCAAAAATAAAACAAACCCCCAAACCCCCTCCTTTTTTTTCCCTTTAATGCAGTGTTTTTGAGTTCAGAAAAATGATAATTTTTCTAAAAAATTGTGTCTAAAAAATTTTTTTCATGGTATTTGCATCTGCTCTAAAAAAAATTTATTCGATTTTTCCAATTTAAATCCTTCCCCTTTTTCCCCGAAAGAACACCCTGAAAGGATGCTCTTAGAAATTTACAAGCCCCAATAAATTGCTAATTTGTTGGGGAAAAATTTTTTTTAAAAAAATGTTTTTGGAAACGGCTTTTAATTTGTTTTTATGAAAGAAAAAACCCAAAAAATTTTTAAAAAAGTGACTGCAGAAAATTTAAAAAATGCAGATGTAATTAATTTATCAGTAAAACCGAATATAAGTCTCTGGGATAGCACACAGAAAGGATGCCCATAATAGTAATGTTTCTGGCAGATTTGTGACTTTGTTTTTCGACAAAATAGTTCCCCAAAGCTTTGAAACATAATTCAATGTCAGTTTTATTATATGAAGGGGCATAATATATGAAATTCATGATTAATATTAAAAATCAACTAACCCTACTGAACCTCAATTTGTAGTTAAAACAATTACTTTACATATTTTATATCGCGGTGTCGAAACGAAACTGGTGGACGTGTAGGGTAATCGAAATCTCGGACGTTCAAGTGTTTAGTTTGTTGTCAGTTAGTACAAAATTTGTACATTGTTTGCTACTATCACACGAACAGCTTACACAGTCACCAGGCTGAGAGGTTTGGTCTCCTTAGGAACTCTGTATTGCAGGCTAGAAAATGAAATACTTATTTAATTATGCACTACTACTTAGTGCTAAGTGGTAAGGTAAATTGTTTTACCAACTATAGTGTTTATTTGCTCTGAGTCTTGTTGTTACATAATAAAATTAATGAGAGAGACAGAAAGAGATACTTGAGCAAATTTCGAAGACTGCTATTTCTTAAGTCTCTTACCTTTCGAAATAAGCTGGTATTTGTCGGCTACTAACGATAAGTGTAATCAATTCGAATAATTCTTTTTCATCTTACGCTACAATGGTGAAAAGATATTTTCCTCACTAATTTTTAGCGGTAACATATTATCAATTTCATTAGTATATTGATAGGAAAAATCCCATTTAATAACAAAGCAATCAGAAGAGAATATTTTTCTGTTTCTCTTTTTTCTCTTAAGGAAAAACATGACTCTTTTGGTGTGAATTTCTATTCTCGTTCTTTGAGACACTTTGCGTGGCTTGCGACAATAGTTTGATAAAACTGAAGAAGGGTAGCACAAAAATTTTGGTGGGTATGGGTGCTGAAAAATTCCTGGATTTAATGGCCGTAAAAGGAATGAATACATTCAAACAAAACCTAAAGAATGGTTGTAGTTGAATACGTTCAAGATAAGAATTATCTTAGATTTTTTTTTGTTCCTGACAAGTGTTAAAAAACATAAATAATTACACATTTAAGTCTGATTTGGATTATGTGGTGAAGGTAAAAAGAAAATATTTTCAAAATGCTTGAAATGATTCCATTATTGTCAATGTCAGTTTACCCGACGTTTTTGCTTTCGAGGGAGAGGGAGGGATAAACGGAATTTATTAAATCAAGTGAAGAAAATTCGAAAGATAAATACATAAACTTAATGACGATGTATGTAATAAGAAGAACCTGTTATCCTGAATGTTTTAAAATTTGTACATAAAAATATAATAAGTACTAGGAAAAGTCAAAAAGTAAAAGGGTGGCGTACCTCCCTGCATGGGATACTGCATTCTTCATCTGCATCTGACCCTATAGATTTGTGAGAGGAAATGATTGATCACCCAAGTTAGCCATAATTAATCAATTTATTTATTATCCAAAGTATATTGATCTACACAAGTCATACTGTAGGAAGGCTATCAGGGTATAACGTATTCTAAATTCTAAGTAAATAGGTGCCTGAAATCTAACCACTTGCACTTTAAGCAAACTTATCCTCTGGTCTTTATCTTCCTTAATTTCTTGAGCTCGCTGAAGCCCGTTCTATAATTACGCTTCTAAGTTTATTAATGCTTACCACTTGTCAACTCACGACGTTCAGCATCTCTGCTTTACTTTCTCCCTTCATCCTCGCGATTACCAAACCTTCACTATATATCTACTAACAAATCTGAATATCACGGATTGTTTACAGCGAGGGATAGGCTGTGAATTAACTCAATGCTGGACCCAGATTCCCCAAGAGTTAATGGGAAAAACTGTAAAGCCCCGTCACAAAAGAAGACTTATGCAATTTCCTTGCCAAGGTTTGGCAACAGCGCCCAGTATCAACTGAATGAGGAGGTGTGGTCGGTAACACTTCTATGGCATGTCACTCGTTTTCTAGTAGTCGTTGGAATGCTGGCATACCGTTCAACATGGCAGCTCCATTGTCGGTTGCACCAGGAGGAAAGGATAGCGATGATTTGTTTTGTTTGGGAAGGTAGAAACCATGCGAGAGTTATTCATCGGAGGCAAGCTCAGTATGGTGACAGCATTTTATCGCAAAGCAAGGTCGCGAATGGATAGAGCACTTCAAACAGGGAAAAGCTTATTTATGTCATGACGATGGGAGCGTCATCGACATCAACTACTGAAAGAGAAAAATATGCGAGTCGTTGAGGGTATAGTGGAAGGTGGCTGTATACGAAAACCATATATCCCACCTTTCGCAAATAAAAAGCGAATCACTGCTTTCCTTCCATCCTTGGTGCAGATTGACAATGGAGATCCCATGTTGAACAGTATGCCGCACTCCATCCACTAGGAAGGACTATGAGTGACACCTTATACAGAATTGTTGCCGGGCCGCCATAAATCGGGGGCTGGATACCGTAATTGTTTGCCAATCTTTGGAAAAGAGCGGTTTACACTTAAAATTTACTTTGCGCAGGCTTCCCCACTGCATTTTGTGCATTTTCAAACTTTATATTACTCAAGCATGCGTCAGATATTTGATTAGTATTTTTTATGTACCTTAAGGTATCCGACTACGTTCAGAACCGTGATTTTAAAAAAGCGCATAAATGGATAATTGTCATGATAGTTAATGTCACTCAGATTAGAATACATGTATAAAATTGTTTTAAGGACATTTTGACAAAAAATTATTTAAATACAATATTTCGCAAAAAATGAATGTTTAATAACCTTTTTCCAAAATGTGTGTTCTCCTTTTGTGAAAAATGCTTCTATTATAATAATATTTTGCCTGTATATAGCTCAGAGTTCTGTACAGAGGCTCAACAATTATTTTTGAAAAATTTATTTTCAGAGTTGCAACCATTTGAAATAATTATCGGTGTTTTTTTCTTAAAATTTCTCCCCTCTGTTGTCGTAAAGCATGGATAAACATACTTCTAAGTTATGTATTTTAAAAATTCTAGTTGGGCCTCTGTACAGAGGTCTGAGCTATATACAGGGAAAATATTATTATAATAGAAGCATCTTTCAGAAAAGGAGAATATTTTTAAAATGGGTCATTCTATGTTTATTTTTTGTTTAAATATTGTCTTTAAATAATTTTTTATTGTAATACTATTCTTAAAACTATTTTATATACTTTTTCTAATCTAAGTGACACTAAATATCATAAATATTATCCATTTATACGCTTTTGAAAAATCACGGTTCCGAACGTAGTCGGATACCTTAAATCAACTTTTTTTTAGATCTCTAAGTTTTTATTTTCAATCACTAATCACACTGTAGACTGTTTTCAAAAAGTGATAAATTAAGACAATGTTCTATATAAAAATATTTTTCAATTATCTGAGACTGTTTATTGTATTTAGAAGTAGGTTTCGATAGTTAAGGTAATGTATCGTTAAACGTTATTACCAGATATTCTTCAGTTATTTATTTCGGTTATACAACATTGAGAAGTACATAACTATCCAAAAATAATGGTTTACTTCCCATTCTTCCAGAATTATTGAAATCTTCTATAATGCTGTCACGTATTTTCTTATTTTTTTCAGAGTTTTCTTTTTAAATTTTTTAAAATTTACTCTTTTAGGAATGTAAACATATGTTATGTTTTAAAGTACGATGCCTTAAGCTTTAATGCAATTTTTAAACATCTTCAACATTTTTCCGTAAAATAGGTTACTTATAAATGTTTTAAATTAAACATATATAGTATGTATAGTTTTTTCTTCTTTACGTTGCGGATAAAAACTTCAGCTGCAAAAATTTATTTTATTCTTATATTTTGCTTTTTCTCATAATTTTAACACAATACCTCATGGTATAAGTAACATGTTGCTTTCTTTGGAAGTTTTCATTAATTATAAATAAACTGCTAATAAAAAAAATTAATGCTCTTAAGATTAATTTTTTCTTGTTTTATTTCGTATACTATTTTTATATTTTAAATTATTCTTTTTTCATTTTCAACATAATGTACATTAATCGCTAGTTAAAAATCGTAAGAGCAAAACGTTACAGCATGTAATAATAAAAAAAATTACTTTAATATCATGCTATATAGAGAACCAAGTTCTTAAAAAGACGTAAGACTTTAAAACTACCTTTCCCCATTTTTTTCTTTTCTTTTTTTTCAATTTTACCTACATCATCTACGGCAAAGTGACAGCTCAAAACACCGGAGCATAAATAACCTGTTTCAAACTCTTCCAAAAATCGAAGGAGAAGGCAAAAAAAAATACCGAAAGATTCATTTTTCGAATCACATTTCCATCAACGCGGGATTGCATTCCTTGAGGGCACACGACGACAATCCACTGTCCGAAAAGGAAGTAAAAAACAAAAGGCGCTTATGCAATGGATAACAAGAATCCATTACGGCGAAAAATAACAGTTGACAAATGATTTCTTGTGGCTATTTCCTGAGGAAGAAAACGACAGAGATATCGTTGATTCATGATTTGGAAGCCTTCGAACGCTGCTTGTCATCGTCCATTTCAAAATGGCCGACCATACATCTTCTTTCAACAAAAGCGTTAGGCGCGATGCTGGCGGGAATGCGATTGTATTGGCGACAAAGGAATATTTTTGGCCATTATTCCTTGCGCGTGTAATGTTAATGGTGGAAGATTATGGTAAAAGCAATATCTTCTATACAATGCTAAGCGAGGAATTTTTAGGGCAATTGATAACCTAACTATGAGGTAAAGGTATTGCTTATTATTAGGGCATATATATCATGTTGCTCTTTTGAGTATATATACTTGCATTCAGCTTAGTGCTCTTTACTGTGATGAAGAAACCTTTTAATTGATAATTAATTATTACTCTTTTTTATTTACTGTTTCTTTTATATATTCCTGTAGAAAATCATCCTTTATATGGTTATTTTTTCAGCATTGTAATAATTCGTGTCATTTTTATAACTGATAGTAGATTTTCTTGCTTTCCTTAGTTGATGGTTAACTGAGATGTAAAACACAGATAGCGTTATTTATTCCATGCAATATTATTTAGTAGGAAACCGATATTTATTGCAGTAATGCATTTGTATCGGTGCAAAAATTTATTTTTAACTATTTTGCTGTATGCATGTTTTTCCCATTCTTTCACTCACAAAATAGTTAAATATTACTATTATTATCATTACTATTATTTTTACATTAGTTCCTTGAAAATTACTAATGATCTGATTTAGAATAACTTTTAACGCAGAAGTTCTATTTAAAGAAACTTCATAGTTTAATATTTAATCTGTTTTAATAAGAGTTTTATTTATTTATACTCAACAACACACATAAAAGATGAAGTGGTAATAATAACTTGATGTTTAAAAATTTGTTTTCCATGCTGTTTTTATTTAAATATTTTGTAGGGTATTGTTTTATGAAGATTTAAATTTATATAAAATCTATAATATTGTATCATTTTAGTGCTAAATAAATTCAATATAGGCTTTAGAATTATTTTATATTATTTTTGTGCTTAAAAAAGCACATATACTGTTATTAAAAAGTTCAACTGTTTTCTTATTACTTTCATTAAATAAATCTGAGTAATGTGCTGCAATTTCCCACCATTTGCTCAACTTCCGGTTAATTTAAGGAGAATAGATGAAATATTATGATTAATTATGCTTGTACAGTATATTGCATCATGATCTGTACAAAATTCCATGTGTTGTTATTATTTTATAACTTTTAAAAGTTTCAGAAGTATAAATATGCCTCTGAAAAGAACATAAAATATACTTCATAATTATACCAATTAGCTTACATATAAGTAAACGTATTCTTCTTTCAATAAATGTAAATCTAAAATGATGGATTAATTCATCTCAAACATGATATGGAGAAAAAATATTCAGGTACTAAAAGTGTCTACGATTTAAATTAATTATTTTTGTTTGGAGGTATAGTTCCTCTTTAAGTATATTGAATAATTTAATATGTTACTGAAATAAAAATATCAATGTATTTAAAATGCATTTATATCTTTGTTCCACTTATAAAGTCACAATATATTACATTTAGAAATTTGTTAAATTTGGGCTCAAAAAGTACAAATTTCTATGAAATTCGTAGCCACTGCGATGATGACTTGCTTTCATATCCGTGGTTAACAAATTCATTTTCCGTCACTAATGTATCAATTAAAATAAACTAACAAATAAACTATAACCGATCACTACCGTAATTCATTACTACCTGATCAAAATAAAAAAAATAATCAAGCATTTTTCTGTTCATCCTAAAAATGTTCGGTAGTTACATATTATCGCAACCATTGCCAACATTCTAGATAACACGCGAAGTTGGCAAACCCGTATTCAGTCGAATGCCCTGAATTGGCAATCATGTGCTTCGTTTCATATAACAGGTTGCGAAAATACGTAAGTACTAAATGTCCCATGAACCAATTCTCAAAATTATTTGAAATTCCTTAACTATCTCTCTTTCACATGTGTATATACTATTTCTTTTTCACATATATATACTACTAGCTGGTATACCCGTTCTTCGCACAGGTGAATTAAAAAATTAAACAATACAGATTGAAGGATAAAAAGTTTTCAATGGGTTAATTTTACGTGAAATGCAAATAAAACAAAAAAAAAAGTTGAACGAAAAATCCTTTTTTGCTAAATTTTAAATCTGTAGATCTAAAGCTGATAAAAAGAGAGATTTTTTTTACATTTATAACGTCCCGTAACTCTCTTGTGGGTCGATTTTTGAAAACACCTTCCTAAGCTGATCTTTGCTCAGCAAAAGTAACACATTGTTACACAATTTGTGTAATGGACGCGAACGCTTAAAATAGTGTAAATAATTTATAACTGGATGTGTAATACGTTAATATTACTTTCTGTTGTATTTATTTTATGTTAAATTTGTAATATTCGCAAGAAACGTCGTTCTTTCATTTTCATGGCGATTCAATAGAAACATAGCGAAATGTTGGCGATAGAGCCAAGTTGACATTATTTTTGGCGACCATGTTGGCAACTTGGCGATTGATTGAATGATGCAGAAGTTGATATTCTGTAGCGCCACCTGGTGGGGAGCTGCAACAAAGAGAATAGCACAAAAACCTTCTCCACAAAAAAATACATATACATGTGAATTTTCATAGTGATGGGTTGAACGGCGTTGGAGTGATGCGATTTCATATATACAAATATCCATTTATATATATATATATATATATATATATATATATATATATATATATATATATATATATATATATATATATATATATATATATATATATACGTATGTACATATACCATTATCGTTATATGCATATATATTACAATATTATTAAATAGTATTTATTGCTGTACATTTTATTATTTATTGTAAGCAAGTATCAGAAAACCTGTGGAATGTATTTAAATGCCATTAGGTAAAAGCTAAATAATTTTTTTTTTAGGTTCAGTTCATGAACTGTGTTAAATATTTTGCGTGGATCTGTCATCGGTCGATGTAACTGCATAAGAAAACCTGCCCTATACAAAAAGCAAAAAAAAAAAAAAAAAAAAAAGAAAAGCAGTAATTGTATTAAAACATTACTGTAATATTATTCCTTCTCTTTTGGGGGGAATTTTCTAGAAACACTTAACAAAACGTTATTATGATTCACAAGTGTAATGAAAAACGCCGGAGAGAAACGTCTCAGACAATGCGAGACAGCTAAAAGATTACCCATCACATCGCATTAAATTCATTCCCATTGTGCTTTGAAATAAAAGGAACTGCACATCAACAAACATGACGCTTCTAGAAGGATCTTTTATATACACAATAGATAAAAAAAATTCAAAGTCTAATTAAGAAGGTTAATTAGAAAGTCTTGAGAGCTTTTAGTAGGATCAAGATATTTTGTCAAAAATTTCGGACACATAATATCTGGTAAATCTTAGGGGTGATTATGGATTCAAAGTACTTTAAAGTAGAGGGCTTTTTTTACAAAATATGGAGGAAGAAAGAGGCTGAAATGTTTTAAAGTTATTTTGCTGTGACATGTTGTAATTAATCCAGATATATGTGACTTTTATTATGACACCTGTAACGAGGCGTTGTATTGAATTATTTAAAATTGCTTTCATGCTTGTCTGGTCTTTAAGGTATTTATTTTTGAAGAGTTGTCAAATAAAATGTTTTCTGTATATCTTTAACCCCGGAGCGGGCCCTCACTCAACACCAGAGTTAATGGTCCCGCGGGGTGACTAACCCCAATCCTTTTCTTTTATAATTATTTTCATTATACTCTACAAAAATCATGATTCCAGTGAATAATTTAATTCAGAAAAAGTATACTTGCCTACTTTTATTACTACTACTAAAAGTAGTAGTAAAAAAATTAGGTACTACTAAAAGTATACTCCTTATTTTTAAAGTATTTCTGAACATTTCAAGTTATTCTCTTTTTAACACATTTTATGGTGGTTATAAATCTTGAACCGGTTTTATTAGATCCTAACTCACCGAGATCAATATAGTTCAAGACGTTTCATCCAATAAGTGCATCCCTTAACCCCCTTTGTCCAGTTTACTAGAAACGTCTTCGATATACCCTTTCACATTCAGTGGAGTTGTCCCGTGTCCCCGTGTTCTAGTTATAAAATAATGCATGTTTAATATTACTTGTATGCTTTAAATTAGAAAATGTCCTTAAAATTCATTAATTTTAATATAAAATTATTTTCTTAGTATTGAAAATACAGTGACACATTTAACATTGTCTTTCTTGTTTTCCTTGCAGTTTTTCTTTCTTTCTTTCTTTTCTTTTTTGATGAGTAAGATATATAAAATAAAAATATATGAACTTAAAAAAGGTGTGAATAATTATTTTTTTTTAATATATAGAGTTAATGAATTTAAAATTTGTCTTAGGTGGTTTATAAAGTATATTAAAAGATGAACCTTTATCTAACGAATTTTCCGTATATCGAACTTTTTTCCGGGATTTAGCGACTTCATTATATAGTGTCCGACTGTATTTGGAAAAAAAATTTACTTTTTAATACTGATGAGTTAATGTTATTTTGAATTTAAATCGGAACTGTCGTTCACAATGATAAGTATTCCATAAAACGTTTTATGAATGACTATGAAATCAATTATCTATGTTTAGTTTAATGTCTAAAAGCAAAACGGATTGTATTAAAATCCTTTAAAACTATGGTAACGAAGAAACGACTTATTTTACTTTTTTGAAAAATATCCCTTCGTAGTAATAATTAAAAAGGCTTTTTATTCTAATAATATCTTATTCCTAAACATTTTTATTGAAGTTTCTCTAAGATTAAACGACAATAAGGACCAACCTTTCATTGAAAGAACTTGATCAAAATGGAAAGGGAAATTGAGATGCTTTATTTAATAGTACATAAAAACGAAAAATTGCTTGATTTAGTTTGATTTAAGTATACCTAAACGGGGAAAGTCAAGTTTCAATTTATTCCGGTTACAAAGAAATGAAGCGGAAATTTTTATTTTTCTTAGATTTTTTGTGAAAAATTACTTTCTGAAGCATATTCTTATTTGCGTACAATTTATTCTATACTGGAGTTTCTATTAAGATTTGTTCCATTTTACAAAGAAACTCTTTCCATGGAAAATTTTTGTTGCAGCTCTGCTTCTTTCAAATCACGCAAGAATTCGCCAAAAATACGCCAGCCAGCACATTCAAGCATATATTTTTAAGGAAAAAATTATTTTACGTATTATTATAAGCTTTTCTTATATTTTTAACCAGAGACATACACTTTTATATTATTTAGTTTTTGAGCAAAAAATTTGTTTAAATTTTATTCCATCTTTTTTTACGTTTTTATTTTGAATCATTTTTGAAATAATTAATAGAAATTTAATACATTTAAATGAAAATAGTAGGAAAAAAATTATTATTTTAAATAATAGGAATTCATCGGGAATTTTATACGAATATTTATTCTTTATTGTTTAAAAAAGTTTATGTCCTCCATACTCATTATTCTAGCAATGTTTCATAATTGATTGGGAAAAAAAATTGAAAAGGATTTACTGGCAAAAAAAATAATCTAAATATTTTTAGTTGAACATGTTTAGATCATTATTCATTTCTAATATATTTTCAAAGAAAGATTACTATACCTTATATCTCAATGTACAGAATACAAAATATTTCTTAATATAATGAATACTCAATTTTTTTTTTTGATAGCTTGGAACAGATTTAAGATCTATATTCAACTTCCTATCATTCATTATTCATTTTCTAGAAAATAGTAAAGAGACGTTGACCCTTCATTATTTCTAAAAATAGAAACACTGAAGTGTCAGATGATATTTTGAGCTTTAAATTAAAATCAGATTTGAGCTTATTATTATTATTAAAATAAGGAAAACGTTAGAAATCATTCCCTTTTGTCAGTTCTAAAAACTTCTATTTTTTCTGATTTACGTAAATGATTTGTTTAATGAAGTTTTATTGAATCTTATTGTTGAAGCATTTTAGCATCTTCCACTAAATTTTTAAATTTTTGAAAAAAAAAATTCCTCATAGCTACAATATTAAATTACTTAATTATTAAAATACATTCGAAACTGTGTAAGTAATTTAGAAGGAAAAAGTACTAGAAATTGAAATTATAAAGATATTTTTTATTAAAGTACAGCAGCAAAAAACAATTTGTGCATGGCTACATTACATTAGGCAAAATTCATTTTAATAATCTATATAATTTAAAGTGTCCATCAGTATTCCAGTGGTCATAATGTTGAGATTATGGCTGATGAAATAGTAAAATCAATTGAAAATGTAACGCGTTAGTGAAATTGAACTACACGTAAGTTCTCACGGGTTATAGACAGTTCATTGCCAAAGTACCCGTGTTTATTAAAGTCACCTTAATGTGAAATATATTATTGAAATAAGTTTGAAATCTCACGGCATGTTTCTAAAAAAAAATCTATGTGTCAAATTTTTTTCTCTTTATTATTCGGACACAAAGAGATTATATTTACTTAAATCTACTTATGTAGCCGTTCTTGTTATAACTGTAACTGATAGTCTGAAATAGCAAAAGCGCCCTCTAGCAACCTCTTATCTTCAGTATAGGCTAAGTGAGGATATAATGTGCTCGCGATGAAAAACCGTAAATGTTTTTTTCCCTTACTTTCGTTAACTATATGTGTTGTCTTTGTGAAACCTAACAGATAAAGGTTTTGTGGGATATGGAGCAACAAAGGCTATTATCCCCTAAAAGACACAAGAAAATTTTACAAGTTAATAACTATAAAAAAATTATGATTATGATGATGGTGAACTATAACTATATGTCACACAAACTCTGCTTAGTTAAATGTTCCATCAGTCCATCACGAATTTTGAAAAAACAATGTAGTAAAAAAAATTCAATTTCAATTCTTTAAAAAATCACTTAATGACGTATTCTATTTATATTTACATCTGTAAAACTTCCATAGATATTTGAATATTTATTTATTTATTTAACTGCATATGCAAAATATTGTTGAAGGATTTTTTGTTAAAATTTTATGTAAAAACTAAGGAAAGTATAAAAAATATAGATCCTATTGTGTGTGTGTAAACATGTACACAATTATTTTGAATTAAGTTAAGGTATCCGACTACGTTCGGAACCGTGATTTTAAAAAAGCGCATAAATGGATAATTTTCATGATATGTAGTGTCACTTAGATTCGAATACATCTATAAAATTGTTTTAAGGCCATTTTGACAAAAAGGTATTTAAATACAATATTTCGGCAAAATGAGCCAGAATAACCTTTTTCAAAATGTTCTAGTGTGAAAAAATACTTCAAGTACATAATACTATTTTGCCTGTATATAGCTCAGACCTCTGCACAGAGGCTCAACTGTGATTTTGGAAAAATAGCATTATTTTCAGAGTTAACACCAATTGAAATAGTTATTGGAGTTTTTTTCTTAAAATTGCTCCCCTCTGTTGTCGTAAAATAAGGATAAACCCATTTCTAAGTTACATATTTCAAAAATTCTAGTTGAGCCTCTAGAGGTCTGACCTATGTACAGGCAAAATATTATTATAATAGAAGCAATTTCACGAAAGGAGAACATTTTGAAAAAAGATTATTCTGAGTTAATTTTATGCCAAAATATTTTATTTAAATAATTGTTTTTGTCAAAAAATCCTTAAAACAATTATATACATGTATTCTAATCTAAGTGACACTAAATATCATGAAAATTATCCATTTATGCGCTTTTGCAAAATTACGGTTGCAAACGTAGTCGGATACCTTAAAGTATTTGTTATTTACGTTATTTTTTGTATAATTTCTAGGGGTTAAATAAAAATTTAAAAAACAAGAAACTCAGATCAAAGCCTTATTCGTTGTATTAGTGCTAAATAATTTTCAAAATATACTATTTTTTATATTTTTATTGCATTTTAAAATAAGCTATATTGCTTCGGTAATTTTTTCCCTTTCTTTCTCACTTCATACTAAATAAGGATGACCCTTTATTACACTAGCATATAATAATAATAATAATAATAATAAACTAACGCATGCTTGAAAAAATTTTTTACTTCATTTTTAAAACATAACGTTTCCGAAATAGTATTTGGTTCATATTATTAAAATGCTTTAAATAAAATATTCAGGGCAGAAAATTATTATTCTTCATAAAACACCCAAAGCAAAGAATTCTTAATTTTAAATTATCAAAAAAGTATTCTTTACAACATGAAAATAAAGAAAAAACAGAGTAATCATAAAATAATTTCATCGGTAATGCCCCTTGATATTATTTTATTTCTTCAAAAAAAAAAAGTTTTCTTTTCTCTTAAGTGAAAAACAAAAGAAATATAAGCGGGTAAGTAAACCAGCGGATAGGAAAGTTTAAAATAAACGCCGTAAATACTGTAGCAAACTCTGTTCTTGAAAGGCTTTATACTTTCTAAACAAGTAATATCTTGAAATATAATGACCAAAAAATCCCATTTTTTTTCGAATTATTTTGGTCTGAAAGGAGTGGAAAGTGCGTGTATTTATTTCTCAACTCCAGATACAGAAAACAATAGTTTAGAAATATATTTTGTAAATATTATTTATTTATTTATTTAGTGTGTTCAAGTATAATTCCAGAACCTTTCCTCCTCAAAATCGATACCAATTCCTTTTGGAGAAAAGGTATATTTTATGTCACCGATTTGTGAGTGGACACGAAACAAAATTGTGGGTATTCACTGTTCTTTCATCCTATGAAAGGAATTTTAAAATCGAGTGATTTTTTTCATTCGAATATATGCTTCTAGAATTTATTTTCATTGAATTTGTGCAACTTATTCGTGTTTGGTGATGGTCGTGTTTGAAATGGTTTGGTGCAAACCATTTCAATTTCTTTCTAAGGACTTTTCTTTTTAAGGCGTCTCAGGGGTGTTAATTTTGTCTCGAGGGGTGAAAATATAAACAATTTTCAAACAGGTATAATTCTTTTAAATTTAAGTTAAATAATTCGAATCTTTTACACATTATTTACAAAAGATAATATTTCCAAAAAAGTACAAAATGTTTGAAATATAATCATAATTTTAAAAACTATAAGCATTTGAAAATAAGAAATAACTTTGTAATAAATATTCATTAATTTTTGCGTTGCGCACACTATTTTATAAAATAGTAGCATTTGATGTGTATAAAACTTTATAGAATTATAAAATGTATCATATTCTTTAAACCCTATTTCATTTAAGAATAATATATGTTTTGTATTTCAAAATATTTGGAAAATATTGAGAAATTTAAAAAAAAATTGAAAAAATAATTTTTTTTTATTTTTTAAAAATATAATTTATTATTTTGTTATATAAAAATACTACAGTGTAATAAAGATACGTTTAACTTTATAAATAAACTTATTTCTTGTACTTAAAGCTAATATTTTAGAAAATAGCAAGCGCAAACGTAATTAATATTTTTTTATAGAAATAATTCTTATTTTCGTATGCTGATAATTTTAAAAATTATGATTATATTTTAAACATTTTACACTTTTCTGAACCCTCATTTCTGTATATATATTTGAATTATATATATATTTATATATATATATATATATATATATATATATATATATATATATATATATATATATATATGTATAGGTCAATTACTCTACTTAACAAAGTCACATCCAAACAATAAACTCGACAAACACATGAGGCAACAGGAAAATCACATAATGAAGGACAAGAGTAATCGAGATAATAAATATAAAATGGATGCTGCCAGTGCCATGAACAATACTGACTTAGGACGGTTAGTATATAAAATTAATTTATATAAAAGTGGGGGTTGAACATGTTTTGGCCAATAGCCTTCCCCTTTATTTGTAAATAACACTGAGCAAAAAACCAATAGGAAATAATGGATAGAAATATCTAAATCCATTACAAGATAGAGGTAACTTACCTAAAATTACTGTAACAAATGCAAAGCCCGCGCATGAAATCTGAGTGGGAAACATTCAATTTGTTGCCAGATTCTATACCTAATACAGATTTAAAATCAATAGAGTGGCTGAAATGTAGCACTTAACAAAAAGATTACAAAAGGAAATAAAAAGTACAAAAATAGTTGCATATTATAGCATAACTATAATAACACCAGAGTAAATATGAATAATATAATAGTAGAAGTAATTTCAATCTAATATTAGACTATGGAATAACTATATCAAAATATTTGTTTATAGTAATAAGCTATTATCAATCTCATAATTTTAATTCTAACTATTTTTGAATAGCTTTATTTATATAACTATTAATAAAATAATTTGGGTATTTCTGATTTAAGCAATATTTAGTAAAATGTGTATATAGTTATTTATAATGTCTGATTTTTTGACACAGAAATTTATTACGTTGTATATAAATAGCAACAATATTTCTGAATAAAACATGTACATTACTCTCCCCAATGAGACTTTTATAATATTGAAATTAAATTCTTCTCTTTATCATAAATATTAGAAACTATTACATTTTCATATAATTTGACATGTATGTCAAGAAAATTTGCTTCATTAATTGTTATTATTTGTCTGTATTAAATTAAGATATTGTGGATAAAAATTAATGTTAGAGTATAAAATTGGCTTGTTTGCCAAAAGATGATTATATCATCTATATAACGATAAATATAAAATTTAGAATTATTAATGTAACTACTTTCAAAATAATGTAAGTATAAATTAGCAGAACAGTTGCTCGCAGGGCCACCTTGTGGCAATCATTTAATCTGCTGATAATAGTTACCTTTATGATATATATAGTTCTCTTTAAGAGGTACAAACCTAAGTAGTGAACAAATCTATCATAATTAACATTATTAAATAATAAATTGTCTTTATGTAAATTTACAGAATATTAATCAAATCATCAATATTAATAGAGTTAAAGAGATCTTTAAAATCTAAACTATAGACTGAATAAATTTTTTATCTTTCATTTTCTCAACAAGTGATTTGCTATTTTTAAGAATGGCTACGGATATAAGATTGTTATTTGTTTCATGCAATATTTCATGGAGAATTTGCCTGTTTTTGCTTTGTTATATGTATTAAAACCATTTGTAAAACTGTCCTAAGAATTTAACTGGGTCTTTATATGAAATTTGGAGTTAGAAATATATGTGGAGAATTAAAATTATTATTAATTTTGAATTTTTAACTTTTTTATAGAAAGCAAGATACGTTTATTTTATTTCTCTATCAGAAACAGAAGACTTAATAAAAGCTGTATTATTATCGAAGCGTCAATAAATTATAATAGTATTTACATATGAATGCAAAATTTCCTGGCACTTTATCAACATAAACTATAATAAATTTATTTTGTAAATTTTTTAATCTGACTTTTAATATTATTATTAAAAAGATTTTTATTATCTATACCATAGTTATATTTATTAAGCTGCTTTGTAATTTTTATCTTTGAATTCTGTGAATGCCTCTATAGGCATACTATATTTAATAACTATTTTGTATATAAAATGCTCAATATCATTGTACTCAACAGATTTTGATAATTTTATTATTATTTCAAGAAATCATTAATCTAAAACCAATTACCTTTATTCATAATATTTCTAAAGATTATTGTCTTTTTACAATATTGAGATCACCAGTAACAACATGCTTGTGATGTTGATCGTAAAATCTTTAAATTCACTACATTTACATATTAAAATTTTATCTTGCTTTATAGGCACATTATAGTTAAAAATTGATCTACCTATTTTTTATTGTATTTAAAGTTTTTTAATAGTGATATTATTTTGTATTGGGAAAGATGACATGTGTTTTTAAATATGTCAGAAAATTAACATTATCATATGATTTATTCATATATAAAGTGTACAGTATTCTATTTGATAATCCTTATTTACATTAACATTTTATGTTATGTTTATGTTTCAAAAATTTATGAATGTCCTTAATAATGTGCAAAGCATGACAATCTTTAATTTTATTTGAGTAGTACATCTTCTGTAATACATAATTCTGTCTTACTGAGTCCAAACATAAAAGATTTAAATGTGTTTTATGTTAAATTGTTATCAAGCTATTACAAATATCTATAATACTATCTGAAAGGACTTTTTGGTCTCTACTTAATCTTTTTAGTTCTTCCCTCTATCTAGTGTTTCCCAGCTTGTTGTCAGTTAGTACAAGAATTTGTACATTGTTTGCTACTATCACACGAACAGCTTGCAGTCACCAGGCTGAGAGGTTTACACGGTCTCATAGGAACTCTGTATTGCAGGCTAGAAAATGAAATACTTATTTAATTATGCACTACTACTTAGTGCTAAGGAGTGGTAAGGTAAATTGTTTTACCAACTATAGTGTTTATTTGCTCTGAGTCTTGTTGTTACATAATAAAATTAATGAGAGAGAGACAGAAAGAGATACTTGAGCAAATTTCGAAGACTGCTATTTCTTAAGTCTCTTACCTTTCGAAATAAGCTGGTATTTGTCGGCTACTAACGATAAGTGTAATCAATTCGAATAATTCTTTTTCATCTTACGCTACAATGGTGAAAAGATATTTTCCTCACTAATTTTTAGCGGTAACATATTATCAATTTCATTAGTATATTGATAGGAAAAATCCCATTTAATAACAAAGCAATCAGAAGAGAATATTTTTCTGTTTCTCTTTTTTCTCTTAAGGAAAAACATGACTCTTTTGGTGTGAATTTCTATTCTCGTTCTTTGAGACACTTTGCGTGGCTTGCGACAATAGTTTGATAAAACTGAAGAAGGGTAGCACAAAAATTTTGGTGGGTATGGGTGCTGAAAAATTCCTGGATTTAATGGCCGTAAAAAAGGAATGAATACATTCAAACAAAGCCTAGAATGGTTGTAGTTGAATACGTTCAAGATAAATTATCTTAGATTTTTTTTTGTTCCTGACAAGTGTTAAAAAACATAAATAATTACACATTTAAGTCTGATTTGGATTATGTGGTGAAGGTAAAAAGAAAATATTTTCAAAATGCTTGAAATGATTCCATTATTGTCAATGTCAGTTTACCCGACGTTTTTGCTTTCGAGGGAGAGGGAGGGATAAACGGAATTTATTAAATCAAGTGAAGAAAATTCGAAAGATAAATACATAAACTTAATGACGATGTATGTAATAAGAAGAACCTGTTATCCTGAATGTTTTAAAATTTGTACATAAAAATATAATAAGTACTAGGAAAAGTCAAAAAGTAAAAGGGTGGCGTACCTCCCTGCATGGGATACTGCATTCTTCATCTGCATCTGACCCTATAGATTTGTGAGAGGAAATGATTGATCACCCAAGTTAGCCATAATTAATCAATTTATTTATTATCCAAAGTATATTGATCTACACAAGTCATACTGTAGGAAGGCTATCAGGGTATAACGTATTCTAAATTCTAAGTAAATAGGTGCCTGAAATCTAACCACTTGCACTTTAAGCAAACTTATCCTCTGGTCTTTATCTTCCTTAATTTCTTGAGCTCGCTGAAGCCCGTTCTATAATTACGCTTCTAAGTTTATTAATGCTTACCACTTGTCAACTCACGACGTTCAGCATCTCTGCTTTACTTTCTCCCTTCATCCTCGCGATTACCAAACCTTCACTATATATCTACTAACAAATCTGAATATCACGGATTGTTTACAGCGAGGGATAGGCTGTGAATTAACTCAATGCTGGACCCAGATTCCCCAAGAGTTAATGGGAAAAACTGTAAAGCCCCGTCACAAAAGAAGACTTATGCAATTTCCTTGCCAAGGTTTGGCAACAGCGCCCAGTATCAACTGAATGAGGAGGTGTGGTCGGTAACACTTCTATGGCATGTCACTCGTTTTCTAGTAGTCGTTGGAATGCTGGCATACCGTTCAACATGGCAGCTCCATTGTCGGTTGCACCAGGAGGAAAGGATAGCGATGATTTGTTTTGTTTGGGAAGGTAGAAACCATGCGAGAGTTATTCATCGGAGGCAAGCTCAGTATGGTGACAGCATTTTATCGCAAAGCAAGATCTGCGAATGGATAGAGCACTTCAAACAGGGAAAAGCTTATTTATGTCATGACGATGGGAGCGTCATCGACATCAACTACTGAAAGAGAAAAATATGCGAGTCGTTGAGGGTATAGTGGAAGGTGGCTGTATACGAAAACCATATATCCCACCTTTCGCAAATTTAATAAATCTTAAATATATACATAAGAATGTATTCCCCAAGTGTTTACAAAAATTTAAATAATTTTAAGACTTGGAAGCACTACAAATAGAATATATTGAAACATATAAAAATTGAAATATAAAATGTAATATGAAATAAAAGTAAAATATTAGATAAATATTGAAAATAAAAAATTGAAACATATTTCTTAGAATAGTAATAATTATACACATATCATAGAAAAATATATTTACAAATTGAAATAAGAAATATATATATACACTAAACATAGAAAAAACATTTTTACACCTTCATCATAAAGGTATAGTAAAACAATACACCAAAATAAACATGAATTATATACTTAAATAGCTACAATATTATCATCCCAATAGTAAAAAAAGTATCAATATTCTAATTACACATCAAAAATGTTAAAAAGCATATAAACATATAAAGATTAACAATAATTAAAATAATAAATACCATTTTTAAGTGCATAAAGACATTTAAAAAACAAAATCAAAAATCTGGAATTACTATAAAAATGAGAAAACAATAAAATTTAAAAAAATGAAAAATGAAGAAAATTTAAAAAATGAAAGAAAAATAGTCAAAATTTAACCTATTAGAAAAAATATTTGACTATGAGCATTATACAATTACAGGATCAAAAACCAAAAATACAAATGTCAAATTTCTAACATCATAGGCGCAATGCAGCCACAAAATATGCGAGAATATATAGGTCAATTCTCTACTAACAAGAGATCACATCCAAACAATAAACTCGACAAACACACACACATACATATATATATATATATATATATATATTTGAATATTGTATCTATTTTCAGCCCTAGAGAGGAATTTAACATCCTGGACCATTTTACTACTCTGTAAAAAGGCTCTTAACTATTCTCACTGACCACTTCTCAATTGTACTCCTCACAGTCCTCTCTTCTTCCCTTTCTTTTACGTACACGTTTGTGAGATAATACATTTAACTATTATGTAAAAGACCAATCAAAATTACTGTAATAAACTATTAGCACAGTAAAATTATTTCATAATAGAGTAGTGTATTCATATTTGTGATATTATGTTATATATTTCGATACTACATATACACCGTCGTCAGATTTCGACTATTTAAAAAATATTGCCAAATCAAAAAAAAACGTCGCCAATTGTTGCCATCGTATCCCTGTACAAGATTATTTAGATTGTACGTTCGGGTGAGCAGTGCTCTGCTATTTGCAACATATCTGCGCATTTAGCAACGTCTTTTCATTTGAAGAATTGATTGGCGGTACAATAAGTAGTACCTACATTTCCAGTGCAACTATATTTTAACGACTTGTAAAACTATACTCCGAATAACGATTAATAATGAATTGACACATTCTACGATTAATACCACAGTGATTTGTTATAACTATATAAAACAAATGATTATTTATTAATGTAGAGGGTAAGAATACCATTAATGATTGATTTCATAATTTTGAACCGTGGTGAGGTGAAGACCTTTAACTGTATGAAGCAAAAAGATGCTGTTTATTTTCTATTAAAAAGGAAGGAAAACATTTCTATGAATCCCTACAACTATTCCTCGGACTAAGAAAAAACCCCATTTGTTTTAAAGAAATATGTTGGAAAATAACCTTTTTTCACGATCTAAACATATTATACATAGTAACCAACTATCCTCCTTTTCAAAATAAAATACCCCATACCTTTGATCATTGAAATTTTGTTCTTAAGGCTGAAATATGATTAGAAGAGAGATAAATGTAACCGATCAAAATAACTGCGACAAATGAATATATGTTCACTAATTTATAGAAACTATTAGCTAACAAGAATAGGGAATGAGAATTTTAGTTTATTACGAGAAACGGGTTCCTTTATAAAATTTTTGGACCCTATGACCTTTCGAAAACATCCTTGTCAAGTCTTACCAACTGGGAATATTGATAGGGACTGAGGTAAGTATGTAGTTAAGAATCCTGAATTCACTGAAGGCAGTCTTGTGAAACATTGAATATTGTTGCATCATAAACGGAAGCGCAAGTAAAATTCTTTACATAGTATGATGCGAAAGACTGAGAGTGTTGTAGTCTAGCTTTTGGATTTGAAGTACAAAATTGGTCTAAAATAACCCGTTACGCAACTCTAAATTAAACCCAGTGGTGCAATAGCCCATAGAGGGTGAAGGCCTTCCGCGCCCATCTCAGTTTTCATGACCTTGGGAACTGCAGTGCATAAGCGGATGTTCCAGTTAAGTGGTCCGTCTGACGTAAAACCCAAGTATTTAGTTCCTTGATACAAGTTTATCTGCCCACTGAAGGGATGGAAGACTGAGTCAAATTTGCCCAGCTTGGGGTTTGAACTTCGGACCTGTGGCGTGGAAGCGCGATACGCTGCCACTCAGAGACTGGCATCGTTACGCAACTCTAGTATGAGATAAATACATATAATTTAATAATAGTAATAAAAAACAATAAAAGCTTGTCGAAATAACTTTTGGGACATTAAATTCGAAATATTGAATTAAATATTCTATTAAATAATGTTTAAAAAAAAGTTATGCTTATGTCATAAACACGCACAATTTGTTATTCACGCTCCATAAATAAAGATATTTTAAGCATTTTTCCTTTTAATTTTCAAACTTGCGAGAAAAGTTTTAAGTGTGGAAGAATAAAAACAAACATGCCATTTAATCGGTAATGTTCTTTAATTTTAATTTATTTTCAACGAAAAAAGTTTTATTTGAAACATTCCAACCAGAGCAAACGAAACGGAAACGGTCAAAGTAAACAAGCGAACGGAAAACTTTAAAATAAACGCCGTAAATACTGTAGTGAGTTCTTTTTCGTCTTGAATTTTTTTTCCATTTTTTACTGGAACGGCAGTTAGGGACTCCCCCTTTTCGATTTTTAGTTTGATCAAAAGGGACTATAGCACGTATATGTTTATTTGTCGACTCCAGAGAAAAAGCAGTAGTTTTGAAATGCATTTTATTATCGTTTTTATTTATCTGTCTATTTATTGCCCGTGGGTATTTCAGGTGATTCTACTTTTTTTACTTTTCTTTTTCCGAATCTATATAGCAGCGTATTTTGAGAATAGATTCCTTTGATGCCATCGTTTTTTGTGTTTTTGCGATTGGTTCAAAGTGAACAGAGCCAGACTTTTCGGACATCAAAACTTCCTTTACCCTTTTCGACACAAAATCTCTACAGTACTGGTATATTTCTGGTTTAAAAAACTTTCAAGCAGATTTTTCTGAATATTGTGTGTGAATGGGAAAAGAAGGTTATACTATTGAATATAATGTGAAGATCGAATAAGGGTGAGACTGACTGCATTTGGACTGCATTTGAAAATGCGTATAAATGTATAATGTTTTTGGTATTAAGTGTCAGTTGAATTAGAATATATATTTCATTGGTTTTGTTTTTGTTTAATATCATTTTAACTCCGAAAATTAGGAGAAATTTTCAAAATTCCTAGTTCAGGCTCTGTATTAACGTTCTGACTACATATAGGCAAAATATTATTTTTATAGAAACATCTTGAATAAAAAGAAAAGGTTTTTAATGTATGTCATTTGTTTTTCCATTTTTTGCCAAAACAATTGCATTTAAATTAATTTTTAATACTATAATATATATTCTTAAAACATTTATATATTCTAATTCGACTCTAAATATCCAAAAAAACTCGGGTATACGCTTTTTTAATGTCACGGTTTTGTATACACTCAGTCTTCAAAAACTTTTTTTTGTAAGATCATTTCAGGTTTCAGTTTAACACAAGTATTGCTTATAATTTCATTGCTACTTTGAAAAGTTTGTGATAAAGAAAAACTATCCTTATTCGGAAAATGTTTTTTACATTACGTCAAAAACTGTAAATATACCTTCAAAGATATTTGAGTGATGCAAAAATTATCAGTTGCTATTTTACACAGAAATATACTATCTACAGATACAAACAAATAGAAAAAAATGCTTCTAGATATTATCTTTCAAGTATACTGTATTGAAAATCTGAATATATTTAATACTAACGATTTCTTTTATAACAATTCAAATATCAAAGGTTTCTGAAATTAAATAAATTATGGATACCTCTAGTTTTCTGCACTTGATTACTAAATTTAAGAAAAAATGTAAACATTAATTAATACAGTTTTTTTTCTTTGTTGATAAATTATGAAAAAAATGAGTTTTCAATTAGCATATAGTATTTATGTAAAAATTTTATTGTTATAAATTACAACAGTACGGTAATTATCGAGGATATATAAGAATTGAAACATTTTGAGTGAATAATTCTTAAAAATAATGCCTCATATATTTTAATGTTCTGATATTTAGATAAAAATGTCACAATTAAGTCAGAAATTAATGGACCTTGTATTATTTTTGTAAGATATTACATTTATCACTTTTATCCGTCTAGATAGAAATGAACAACTTTCATCCCCTAATTTTTCATTTCATAAAGTTTTCTGAATAACCTTGCATCACTTTCATCAAAATAAGATCTAGAAATAAAAAAAGAAATAGTATTCATGAATATCTTATTAGAAGCTTTTTCCTATATAAGGACATTCATATAATATCTTTATTCAAATCTATTGAAAAGTACTTACCATTTTTTAGACTCAGACATTTTTTGGTTTTAAGATCACAATGGTGCTATTAATGGGAAAGTTAGAAAATATTTTACTCAAAAGGTTAAATCTTATACATAAAAAAGTATAAACAAGGAAGATAATTGATTTTTCTTTTAAAGCTAAGATTTTTAAGCGATTTTGTTGTATTGGTTCCAAAATTAATATTCACATTTCTCTATCACATCAAATTAATTAAAAAATGTGTGAATTTTTTTCGAAAGTCTCTCTCAAAAATCTTTCTCTTAAAAAAATGAACGCATGTGTATCATCTTTTCAAGTACTGGCCATCAAATCATCAGCAATGCTTTTATAAATAGTTTGGATATTTATATCATAGATTTTTAAAATTATGTGTAAAGAAATTTAAGATCAAAGAGAAAACAAAAGTTTTAGTGTTTTATCCCAGAAATGTTTTTTAAAAAACAACTAAAGTGACATTTTTACAGGTTTAATATAGACTGTTTATTGAAATAATAGTACCTTTCTAAAATTTTACATTTTACGCGATTAAAAATATAATTTGTATCTTTTCATTTAATATTCCCATCCTCTTTTATGTAGTAATTAATGTAAAATATGTATAAATAAAGGTATTATTTCATCAAAGCTACTTAGCTAAAATAAAGTTAATTAAATGCCATTATGTGACAGCTAAGCGAATAGATTTCCTCTTTTTTGCTAATTAATTAACCACCAACATAATGTTTTGAATCCATAGATAAATATATAAGAGATTTATGTTTTATTATTCGATTTTTAAACATAGTAAGGGAGAGACTTAGAAAGGGATTATTATCTTTTTAAATTAGCTTTTGATGTTAATATAAAAGAATAAAACCTCCCAGAAACCAAATTCAATTACACAATGTAATAATACTTGAAAAGAAAACAAAATTGTCAACACATCAGGAGTTTTTACCTAAGAGTCTTATTCAAAATAAATCTTAAAAGTCGGAAACGTATGCCATCATTTTTGAAACAACACATTTATCTTTAAATACGCCATCAGAGCAAAAATGCGAAATTGGAAGCTCTATCCCCCGACATTTTTCGAAAAGTAAGTTTGGTCAAAGCAGAACAAAGACTTCAAAAACACGATCAAAAATTCAATCCGCATTTGAATCTAATAGTGTGGGGAACAGAAAAGAGAAACGAACACACACAAAAAAACTTTTCTTAAATGAGTTCTTTACGAAATATTTTTGATAAATGAATAAATACAAAAGCAATATTCCGAATGCCTTGCCTTGTTTAGACTTTCAACCATGTCAAGTCGCGGCAGCATGAAAAATGGATTTTCGTTCATCATCGAAGCAAATGCGTTTTCTATCTTTTTCAATTTGGCGTAACTCACTTTCCGCATCTCTAAATCAAATAAGAAGAATGACGAAATGATAAAAGTGAGGAATAAAATATACAGAAGGCAAGGAACTATGTTGTGTTGTTTTCTTTTTGATTTAACGTGTTCATTTGTAGTTTCTTCAATTCGATGTTAATTTCGAATCTTTTTCTGCGAAGTTGGTGTGAATATCCATTTTGTTCTTTACTCCGGTGTTAAATTCAATTTATTCTCCAATTTGGCGTTAATTGCACTTCTTTTCTTCTATTTGGCGTCGATTGGTACTTTTTTCTTCAATTTGGCATTCAGTTTATGTCTTGCAATTTGGCCATCTGTTCTGATATTGTATCATTCCTAGTAATAGAATTGGCGATTATATATATAATTTTGATAACACACCATTTTACTTCTGGAAGTACACTTAACACAAGAACGTCCGTTGGTGTCCATTGAACATCGGAGCCTTGTTCTAAATTCGGCATTTTTGCAGGGAATTTGAAAAATTTTCATAACTTTTAATCATTTTCCCTGGTGATTACACAGAAAATGTTTTGTGGCTCTATGTTAATTAGGAGTGGTTTTACAAATAAGTATACCTAGAACGTCCGCTGGTGTCATTTCGACACCAAAGCAATTTATCATTATCAAAAACCACCATCAACAATATATAGTTCACTAAGTAGGTATTTTTTGAAAAACAAACTTCTCAAAAATCTATCGCACATTTTTTTTTACCTTGAATGCAGTGTTATTAAGCTCTCAGTGGAAACGATTCTATTTTTCTAAAATAGTTGTGTCTAAGTGTTTCGTTACATAGTATTTGCTTATCTGCTCATTAAAAATCATTCGATTTTCGAGCACAGTTAAGAGCAGACTTCTTGAAACGATGGCTCTTAGAAAAGATTTAAGCCCTGATGAAATTGCTAATTTGTTACGAGATCTTCTGAAAATATATCGACTGTAATTTAAATTCCGACGAAGACATAAGATTGAATGAAAGTGACTGCGAAGAAAGTGCAGATGTAATTGATAATATTCTAGTAATACCTGTTATATATGTGTCGCTAGAACAGAACAGAAGGGATGCCGCATAATAGTAATATTCCTGCCAGATTTGTGACTCGAAATGTTTTGCGACAAAGCAGTGGTTTCCAATAAGCTTCGCGAAACATAATGTCAACGTTAGTTTTACGATATAAAGGGTCATAATATATGATAATTACGTGAAATAATGTCAAAAAGTCTTAAACCTAAATCCTAGTGAACAGTAGTTCTGCAATTATTTAGTTAAAACAATTACTTTATATATTTTATATCGCAGTGTCGAATTGACACAAGTGAACGGTGTAGGGAAATCGAAATCCCGGACGTTTTAGTATTAAGGCTGTTTTCAATTAATGTTAAAAAATAGGAACCGAATTAGGAACACTTTTTCATATATAAAAAAAATGAAAAATTAATATGATATTCTGGCTTCACTATCCTTTAAAGAGCAGTAATTTTTATCATACTTCCCATTTTGAACCGAGTTGATTCATTTTTTCTGGTATAAAGTGTGTTTCATGTTTATTCTCCTATATCGTAATGTTAAATGGGCTACGCCTTCCCGTATTAAAACGAAAAAGAAAATATTAATGGAATATTTTGAAATTTTTAAAAACATTTATTGTTGACAGAGGTATGAGCTAAAATATTGCAAATTTTCATGGAAAATGAGGCATTTTTCTGTCTGAAAATGTGATTCGCGTTTAGTTGAAGCTGTCGTACTTTTACCGAAGACAACCTTAAGGTATTCAACTACGTTCGGAACCATAATTTCGAAAATACGCATAAATAAATAAATATTTTGATACTTAGTGCCTCTTGAATTATATGGAACAAGTATATAAAATTGTCTTGAGAATATTATTACTATAAAAAATTACTTAAGTGCAATTTTTAGGCAAGAAACAAAAAAAAAAATCACACATTTTTTAAGAACATTTTCCTTTTATTGGAAATGCTTTTATAATATTATTATGCATATACATAGATAAGACTTCTGTACAGAGACTGAATTTTAAATTTTTGAAAAATTCGCGTCATTTTCAGAGTAACGATCAATCGAAGAAATACAAACGATGTTTTTTAGTTAAAATTTCTCGAGTGATGCATTAAAATAGGAATAAATCCACTCTTCAATAATACAATTCAAAAATCCTAGCTCAGGCTCTTTAGAGAAGTCTTTGCTATATATAGGGAAAATATTATTATAGAAGCATGTTCCGTAAAAGGAGAATATTTTGCAAATATGTCTTTTTTCTTGCTTTTTTGACAAAAAGTTACATTTAAACAATTTTTCTTGTAATAATATTGCTAAAACAATTTTACATGTGCATTCTAAATCAGGTGATACTAAATGTAATTTAAAGTGTAAAACATGTTCCTTTTTAATCTAAGTTTGATACTTCCGTATTAAAAGCACACAAGTGATTTACCGCCAAAAATTAACTGCCTGCCATAGAGTTATAGCCAAACATTTTTCAAATTATGGCAACCTATTCGTTACTAAAATTTTTTAAACTTCGCCTAAAATCGGCAATGACTTGGTCTTAGACTTTCGATATCAGATTTGGGGTATTTACGTCCTAATTCGTTTAAATTAAAAAATGAAATTAAGAAAAAGTAATTTATTAATAAAATCAAAATATTCTAAATAGACAAACATTAAAAATATAAGTATTATATTAAATAAGTAATTAAAATTATTGTATATAGTGACTTATATTCATGTAAAAATATGGTTTGGTTTTCATTAGGAAAGTTGAAATTTCATTTACGTAAGTAAATATGATATAATTAAGCAGATGAAACTAAATATATGTTTAGTTTTTAAATATATAAAAGATGTTTTACATATGTAAAATGTACTACAGCTAGACGGGCTCTTTTGAAAATCTGAGAGGTCCGACATTTTAAGTTTTTAAAAAAAAACCAAGACTTGACAGAAATTAAATAAGGCTACCCAAACTACCAGAATATATACATTTCTATTTATAAAAAGAACTGGTAACAATTATTATATTTTGATACTTATGAAAAATGCATTCATAAATGTCGCTTTTATTCACAGGTGTTTCCATTATTTTGATAACTACCTGTATGTGAACACACTATCTATATTATTTGAAAATATGTCAGTTCTTAAAAATGAGAACCAATCCATAATAATTATTTTCTTTAATTGCTTCAACCCTGATATAAACTTACTGTCTAAATTAATTTAATTCATTAGTTTATCTTAAGGATTTCAAATTATCAATAGCTAAATGCTGAAAAAACATGAAACATGGATTCTGAGTTCGTCTAGACAAGTTTTTAAAACTATTTATTCGTTCCAGTTATTTAAAAACTTGAACAACAATAACCAACAAATCTGTCAAGTCTGTAGAAATTTTAATTAATTTTCTCAGCACGCCCTAACTAATCAATTATTTAAGCTTCAATTAAAATAAACTTATGCCTAGACCCAGCAGTTCATTTAGCAACATGGTATGAGAACAATTAGTCTAGGAAGTATCTGGTTCTCGTAAATGAAATACTTAGTATGCAAGTATTTAACTCTTAAGGGAGTACTGCATGAAGGTTTTGAATCTGTTATAGAGTGCGATATTTGTCGCATAATTAAAGTTAAAAAACCCGTTTAAGTACTTGAGACACAATCTCAATTAAGTGTTAGTCATTTCTAAAACATTTAGATGCATATTTTTTTATTTGAATGGTTTTGAAATGATTCGTTTTTAAGAGCCTTCATTACTGGAATAATGCGGAATTTTTTTTTCTCATTGTCCATATTTGAAGAGATCATTAGGTCTACGAGACGTTATAAAATACTTACCCATTCTACAAGTGATGGTTATGTAATTTGAAGATTCATGTTGTAATTTAAAACTTACTTAACTTTAAGTATTTTTGTCATGCATTATTAATATAAATATGATAAATTTAGGGTAAATTATGTTGAAGAACCAAGTCATTTTCACTTTTAATTAATTATTTTTGAATGGTTAAAATTTTAGTTGCTTATCATTAAGCATTTTCTGTGGTAAATGAGATTTTCTCGATATTTCTAACAGATAAATTTTTAATTTAATTTCTACTTCTAATTTGTGCATATTTTAGTATGATAAATGAGGGTGTAGGATTTTTATGTAATGTAAACCTGAGTAATAAATAAAACGTTCATTGGTTTGACTGATTAAAACTTTAAAATACATTATAAAGCATAATGTTTTAAGTTAAACAATAGCATTGAGTTAAATGAAAGTGTTTTAAATTTGAATATTTCCATTTTTCCTTCTGTTTCTTTTTATTCAATGAATCAACAGGTTTTTAAATATGCTTTACGTGGAAAATCGTACATTTACAATTACACTTAGTTCTTTTCTTACGCAATATATGTAGTTCGAATTTTCAAAGAATAGGTGCCAACAATATATTGCATCGATAAAAAAAATAATAAAAGATTGGTTTCGTGCCTAAAAATCGGCTAAAAATAATACAACAAACCTGCATTAGCTTTAATGTTAGGATCTTAAGCATTTTATTTCATAAATATTATACATGTATCACACAAAGTAAATTATCATTTGAAAAGGAAAAAATGTGCCCAAACGCATAAATTGGAAAAAAAATGATATTATTTATTTATCCAGTGAATGAGTAAATATTAACGTCGCACTGTTCAGCTACACGTGGGCTTTCGGCGACGGACCACGTAAATTTGAACCATGGTCAAGTGACGTGGAAGACATCTAAACTGACACCCCCTCTCCTAACTACCACTCCACCCCAACGGGAAGACGTTTCAGCTCTCGACAGATTTAGCGTGCATCGCTGCCCTACACGGTGGGTCTTTAGTGGTACTGGGCTTGAACTCGTGACAAAGCCAGCCACGATCCGATACCTATACTACTCGGCTACCGCGGCCATTTATTTATCCAACACCCGTGCTTGGATTCTTGACCATATGACACCGAGCCTCTCAGTACCAACTGAAGACTTCGTCAGTCGGGTATTCATCGAGTCCAGTGCATTGGAGCTGGTGGTTGCCATCCATCCTGGCATGACCGCAGGTCAGTCAGGACAGCCCAGAAAGTCATGTCGATGATTAGGAAGAAGCGGGGAACAGCCTCGGCTCTCACCAGGTTTTTCGGATAGGACCCACAGAAGCCAGGGTTTCCCATGGCTCTCCAAGGCTCATGGTTTTTAGGGTCACGGCAATACATTTGTTAATGTATGTGGATATAATCTTTTGCCTGTGGGGTTAAAGGAAAATTTAAAAAGTAACAAAGCAAAAATAAAAAAATTTTAAGTCAATTCCTACTTAGGTCACAAAGAAAAATTTTATTTTAGTTAATTTTTATCAAATAATTACAGTTAATATAAATATGTATATACATATGACATAATCACAATATTAAGTGGCAATTAGTTTTTATTTATTATCATCAAAGTATCGTATTGACATTCAAAACAATCGTGTATATACAAATTCAGTTCAACTGAATGTTTTTAAAAACGTGGGGGGAAAAATCTTTAAATTTTTTGACCCAAGTCGCGCAAAATAACCAACGTGACTGTTGATTTTTTTTAAATAATTAGTTTCAGTCAATTTATTTTAAATTATAATTAAATTCCCGCATTGTCCCCCCAAATACTGTGTAAAAAAATTTCAGCTCAAATGAGGCTTTAAAATGGGGGGAAAAAAAACCTTTTAAAGTTTTGATAAACACATTAAATTAGTTTATTTGCAAAAAACAAACAAACAAGTTTGGGGCAATCCCCCTTAAGATGCTTAAAAAAAAATGTGGGCAATTAACGAAAAGAAATTTATGAAGACCTTAAGTACCAGTATCACTTATTTCAATTCAAGTACACTGGCTTCATAGCTATCTAATCTATACTCAATCTCTTGTGACAAATCGTCACCTTAGTTATTACAATTATCAAATACTAAATATCTATCTTACACTATAAATTTGATTAATCACTGTTCCACTAGCCGCATATTCTTTCTCTCTTTTTCTTTTGGGAAACCCCACTTTAATAGTAGTCATAATTTAGTGTTCTGTTTCTTCTTTAGGGGAGTTTTTTAATAAAATAGTTTTTAAGGACCAAAGATTCTCCAAGAGGATTTGTTGTGAAGGTCGCGGATAGAGCCGTCATAAATATAACAGTTTTTTTTTTCTGCACCAGAATCCTTATTCATTGGTTCGACAAATCAGCAATTTCTCAACTTCAACTACTCAGATAGACAGTCCAGCAGCAAATGTGATATAATCGTTAAAATCTTAAAATTTCATATACGTTGTGGAGTGAGATGATGAAAGAAAAGAATTTCCTGTCATACTTAAAACTCTGGCGATAGGTTACACTCAAGACTCAACTGTGTATGAAATCGAATAATGGCCTGCCCCTTTCCCATCAAAATTTCCTTGAAGAAAAGATTTTTTTGTTCCGGGAAAAAAAAATTGCTATTTTTTGAAAGGAAAAACCATGTCTTCTAATCAAAATAATAAAAAAGTGCTTTAGGTGTTGAAATAATTCTTTATAACTAGGGGTTTATTATTCATTAAATAAAGGGTTTTGTCTCCATATTAGTCGGTGCAAAAGAAAATTTTTAAAAAAGGAAATAGGGATCGTTAAATGGGGATCCCCTGTTTTAAAAATTTAAGGAAGATTCAAAAAAAAACAAATAAAAAAATTGTTTGCTTTTTTCCCGACTCACTGGTGAAGATCGGTACCGTATTAAATAAAACCAAAAACCACCAGCGGAAAATCGTTTTTTGGGGGTGGCTAAAATACTCTTTTGAACGGAAGGTACCCAGATCGAATCTTCTTCAAAAATTTAAAAATTTTTTTCACAGAATATTCCTTTTTTTTAAAACATATTAAGGATCCCAATAATTAGAAAACTTTTTTAAAAAAAAAATGGAGATATGGGGATTTTTTTGTGGTTTTCTCTTTTTTTAATTTTAAGAAAAATATGCTAAAATTAAGAAGAGAAAAAGAAATTATTATTACTAAAATAGGTAAAAATTTACAAAAAATAACATAAAAGGACCCGTTCTGCACCAAATGTTTATGAACAAATTTTCAATTTTTCAATTCTGATGTATTGCTATGTTATTCATTTTTTAAATGACCTTCAGGATAAGAGATATTTTAATTTTTACAAAACTAGAGCAGTTTATCTTAGATATTACATGAAATTGCTTAAGAAAACAGTGATCATACTAAGATAAGGGACTGTAAATTTGTAATAAAACAGTGATTGTTAAATCTGAAGGTTAAAACACTTCTGCTATTGTACAGAACATACACAAAAATTTCACACATATGATTATTTTCAAAACTTTTTTAGCAATTGCTGTCCCCGTTTGAGCATTTTAAAAAAACACATTTCGGGTAAAACCCATTTTAAAGTATGACATCTTGCTTAAAGTAATGGTATCTGCTTTTACTAAAACACTTATAGTTTTTGTTCTAGTAAACGGGAAATAATAAACTTGGTATTTTTATAAAGCTAATAAGATGGCCTATGAAATAAAATCATGAGAAAAATCTGTCTATTTTTGTTAAAATTCACGATTTTAGGGTAGTCGGATGCCTTAAAGACCTATGAAATTAATTCTAGAAGTCTGGGAATCGATTTAACTAAATGAGTTTTTCAGTTTCCTGTTTTCGTCAAGAGAACTTAAAACGTACTCTCCTCAAAATCAGATAGTAGCCGTAGTCAACTTTATCATATCCCGTTTTTAGTACGTTTAATCTTTCAGAAAAATCTAATCTTTCCTCCTCTATGCTTTTAGGGATGATTTTAGTGCATTAAAGAAAATAGAAAAATTAAAATAGCATGATGAAATATAAAAATGCTCAAGTTTGAGTTTTTTTTTCTCTCCTAAGAACTCTTAAAAGCAGAAATTTGGTATTAATTTTTTTTATATTAACCACATTTGGGCATTCAATTACAGCATGCAAAAAATATCACCAAATCTTTCGTAATTTTTTTTTGAAAGACTGATTAATTATTAGTGAAGGATCATAATAATATTTGGTGTCTAAAATGTTTGGAAAAGTAAAATTTATTAAAAGAAGCCAGGTTTTTATAATACGAATTTTATTTCTGAAAATTTAGAGGATGTTATTTTTATTTTTAGTTAAAGGGGTAGTATATCATTAATGAGGTATTATTTCAATCATATGAAATAAAAATGCGTATTAAAAATATTTTATAAATACGCAGTTATTATAATAACTGATATATTTATTTTATCAAATTCGCGTTCTCTTTTTGATTACAGTACTGTTTAAACGACTGGTGGGTAACTAGGCAATTAATGACACAGAAACTTATCATTAAACTATTTATCATCGTACTAATGATAATATTCAACTACGGAATTTAGTCACGTTTAGAAAAAAATAAAGTCGACTCTCGGTAATAAGTTGAAAGGACCAATGGAAAACTTTGAATTATCAAGAGGGTTAAGAAAAAATTCCCGAATTTTTTTTCTAACATATTTCAATTTTAAACTATGTAATAAAACAACAATTGCACATATGTATAAAATTATTTTAAAATATTTTTAAAAAGTACATATTACACATTATAAATATTATACAGAAGTTAAAAGTCATGTATTGAAAGAAAACATTTATGTAGCAACTCTCGAACAGGACACTTTTACGCCCCACCAAATCTTCCATTCCTCATTGGAAATAAAATCTTTTCGCATTCGGCTCCCTTAAACACTTTCCCCAACACCATGGGATCTTCAAGGCACGCTCCAATCCGGACCATTCCCTATTTGGTGTGACATGCTATAAGTCACACAGATGAACCATAAATCGTATGTCAATACAACGCAAAAACAACCAGAC
>BMAV01008996.1:0-59849 GCA_019973955.1 Trichonephila inaurata madagascariensis
AAAATTAAAAAATTTTCTCTTATTTTATTTTTATTGTCTTCCCCACTAAATATATAATTTTTTAAATTTTATACCTTTCCTTGGGGATTTAAAAATAAAAAAAGAAATAATAGTGTTACCTTATTTATATTGTGAAAAAAGGCATTTAACTACTGCTCTTGGCCTCAGATATCATTCATGTCATCCACACAGTCAACTTACCGAAGGAATTGTCATCATTGGCCAAAGCAGCAACGGAATCGAACTCAAAGCCTTTCATACACACAGCTGTTTTTTTAACCTCTCAAACCACTAAGCTTCAATGACGAATATCCCCTCAGGGGGCTCACCTTCTTTAGGTGAGTACGGGTTTCACGCTCCCGAGGTGCCCTAGTGATCTTTTCCTCCTCCTAAGGGGTTTACTGTCTTTGGTAAACATGGGCTTCACGAACCCAGGGTACCCTAGTGATCTTTCTCTATTTTCGGCCCTTCTTCTGCCATTCAAATTTCCTTCTTCTTTTCCCGTCTAGACCACAGACCTATAGTAGAAAATGAACTATGTTCAAATTTTGTTTTTTCTGATGAAAAACTTACGTTTTACTACTAACATATTATGGTTTACATTTTGTATTGAGTTAGTTTAGTTCCTTTTTCGTATATTTCTTTAAATACTTTGATTATGTTACTTTATTTGTTTTGATTAACAACGTTGGTTTTCCGACCCGCATGTTTGCCGTGTGCGGCGTCCCGTAAGGGGGAAAATGGTGTTCTGGGGATCCTTTGCGTTCCCTTTGCCCACACTTCTCCAGTATGGAGGAGGTTAGTGGCCTAGGGATACCTCTGCGTTCCCTTTGGCCCACGCTTCACTGTAGACGGGTGGCAGGAGTGAGCCCGCTCCTGTCAATCGGCTGGTAGTACTTCTCTTCGGTGTCCCCGAAGAGACACTGCTGTAGGGTTAGTGCTGCAGATAAGGGGTGTCGGGTTTACCCGTTGGATCCTCACCCTGGACTGTATCACTATCTTCTGGGTGTACTCCAGGTAAGCGCCGTGCCTGGTTTTTGGCCAGTTGACCGGCACACTGCCTCCCTTGTTGGACTCCGTGGTGGGTGGAGGCACGCCAGGACGAAGTGGTATACGCGTTGTTATGGATCCAATACTGCTGTGCCCGGGTAAAGGCCTCGTATTACCCACTCTCAACATTGACAAAGTTTCAACGACTGCCAGATTTTTATTACTGTCACTTGAAAATAATGAAATGTCTTCTAAATCGCCTTTCGCAATACAAAAAGCCCTGATAGGAATAGGTGGAGAACCGAAGTCCGTAAAACGATTACGTTCCGGGGATCTACTCATTGAAACAAACTCCGCTGTTCAAACAAAATCCTTCCTCCTCGCTAAAACCTTTTTAAACTCGTCATTAAATGTAACTCCGCACAAATCTCTAAACTCTTGCCGAGGTGTTATTTCAGAACCTGACTTGATAGGCACTCCTGAATTAGAAATACTTGAAGGCTTCTCTGATCAGGGTGTTACTCAAGTCAGGAGAATCACAATAAAAAAAGACTCTACAATTATTCCCACCAAACATTTAATTTTAACATTTAATAATCCTAAACTACCAAACACAATAAAGGCCGGTTATTTAAATTGTAAAATCCGTCCCTACATACCGAACCCTCTGCGCTGTTTCAAATGCCAGAGGTTCGGACACTCTCAAACTTCCTGCCGCGGTCAATTAACATGTTCTAGATGTGCATCCGTTGGACATTCTTCCACAGATTGTACTCTAGAACCAAAATGCGTTAATTGCTCCCAGTCCCATTCATCAGACTCAAAATTATGCCCAAAATGGAAAACAGAAAAAGAAATCCAAGCAATTAAAACAAATAGAAATATTTCATATGCAGAAGCCCGAAAATTAATAGCCCCTCAACCTTCTCAAACTTACGCTCAAGCTGCCAAATCCTCTGTTAAAAACAATTTCACTCAAACAGATGAAGATATAACCAAAGTAAAATGTACACCTTTGAAGTTACTTCAACCACTAAAACCAATCCCCAAAACAAATATATCAATAACCACTCCTGTTATATCCACATCATCTTCTACCCAAGCAGAACTTTTGTCATCCACCTCTGCAACAGAATGTAATATCTCTAAACCTCAACCACCTATTCCTGTATCTGGTGACACACTTTCCACCACAAATAATATGTTTACCCCTATTAAAGCTTCATCAACCATGTCCGCTTCCTCATCCAGTTCCGGTATTCAACCTCCTTCTGACTCAACAATATCACAAAGTTCGAAAAAACAAAGAAAATCTCGGGACAGAAAACGGAAAAAAGAACTACTAAAAACTGTAATAGATATTAAAATGGCTCAGCATAAACCTCGAAAATCTACAAATGCAGAATATACAACGGATGAGGAAGACATGATTGTATATGACGTAAAAAACGAACTCGAAATGATTCCTAAAGATAAATTCGCCATGAAGGATTGTTACAAAAACAATCCTTCTTCTTATGTACGTGCGATAACTCCAACACGATTTAGGAAAGTTTCTGACTAATTTTATTAATCACATAGATTGTTTAAAACAAACCTTTTTCAGTAAACAAAATTTTGTTTTTATTAATGCTTTTATTTTAAGATACAGTCTGACTTGGTGGGAACCCCCTACACCAAATTTTGTTTACTTTTATTACTTGATAACTGTTTAAAATGTGATTTGAAATTTTATCTTTTTAAAACTGTATTATTAATGCTTTTATATATTTTATCTAATGTTTTAATATTTTAACAAATGTTTGGCGCAGTATAGCCTAAATTGGCTCTTGCGCCATAAAACCCTACACTCACACACACACACACACACTCAATGACGAATAAGTTATACTCACATAATTTTGTAGCTTTTTCGCGCGCGGGCAGTGAAGTCATGTCCTAGAAGTCTCATGTTAAGTTAAATTTTAAGCTATCTGGGGAAAAGACTTATGGCCAAATTTTTTGTTTTACGTCATATAATTATTTTTCTATATGTTTATATACCTTAAAATTATAATTAAAGTATTGCTACTATATATCGCTACTTTTTGCAAAGGCGATGTAAGTATACTCTCCTGTTTATCATATTTTAACATAATATATTTTTCAATTTACTTACTAATAGCAGTAACTCGAGCCCCAGGTGTCATTAACTATTGCGTTAAACTTAATATCTAGGCTATACAAAAGCTTTCATTTTTCTTAAACAAACTGAGGAAGACTGGGTCTACTGAAAAGAATAGGTCATTCGCATTTCGTATTCTGCATTAATATTTTTCTGTACTTTGTTTTGGGTTGCCACATAAAGTTGAGAATCATTTTGAACTTAAATATATCGTTAAAAACACCATTAAAATGTTTATGACTGTATGAGAAAATACTGCACTTATACTGTAAAAAAGTCCCATCTCCATCATGTGCGCTTTTGATTTATCCATTTCAAGTCAGGTTTCCTGCTCTTGGAGATATCATTTTTACATGCGTTTGGTAATTTTTTTGGACCACGTTCTCTTATAGGCCTTTTTCTACCACTTAAATCCGATCCATTCCCTTTGTTTTTAAAGCATTGCACTTTTAAGTGTGTAAAATTATTTTACGGATCAACGATCACAAACAAACAGAATATTCCCAATCTAGTTAATGCATATATAGATAAAACAATTAAAAATTATTTAATTATATTGTAATAAATATAGTACGAAATGATTAAAAAGAGGCTTCTGGAGCCAAATTTCAATTTTAAGAACCCTCCCTCACGGAACTTGGGACCCGTGTTAGTAAACACATATTTAGATATTTTTTGAGAATGTTCTCGTATAGGCCTTTTCTACCGTTTAAATCCGATCCATTCCTCTTAGTCTTTCAAAGCATTGCACTTTTAAGTGTGAAAATTATTTTACGGAACCCACGATCACAAACAACAGAATATTCCCAATCTAGGTAATGCATGTATAAAAAAACAATTTAGAAATTATTTAAGTATAATATAATAAATACAGTACGAAATTATTAAAAAAGAGGCTTCCGTAGCTAAATTTCTATTTTAAGAACCCAGTCCCTCACGGAACTTGAAACCCGTGTTAGGAAACAGAGATTTAGACATATCTGGTCTTACAAAGTCCATCGAGAATGATAATATGTTTTGATTACATATTTATAAGTTTATTTTCAAATTTTTATTTTGGCTCATTTAATTTATTTTGGAGGCCGCTGATTTCGATAGTGTCCAATGTTGCAAATTATTTGTAATATTCTACACCTCAAAAACAGAATATTCGTCAACTATATTCAAGGATACAGATAATTCAATAAATTGATAACAAAACTTGTTTCTGTTTTTTTTTTCAATGTTTGTAATACTATTTATTCCATCTGTAAAGAAAATCGGAAATATTCTTAAAAATGGAAATTTAATCTTCTAATATATTTCCTTAAGATTTAAGCAGATTTTCCATCCTGACTAGGCACGCAACTTTCGCATTTGTTTATCTTTGAAAACTTAACAAAAATTGCAATGGACACCTATTTGCGTATAAAAATAGTTCGGTATATATTATATAAAAATAAATAAAAGCTACTTTAAAAAATTCCTTTCATGTATTTAATTTTAAAAAAACCTTGAAAGAAATATAAAGTTCCACAAATTAATAATACGTTTTTTTTTGTAGTAAAACAAAATCATTTAAGGATTCCTCCGCAGTTTGATTTTATTTAAAAATTGATGGTGAATAATAAGAAAAATTACAATTTATTAAATATAGTATTAAAAATTAGATTTATATGATTTTTTAAAGTACACAAATATTCGAAAATTAGTTTTTATGCCCTGTGGTTGCGCTTTTCATGATTGGTTTAGTAAATGAAAATTAACAAATTTCTCTTATTTTACTTTATTGTCTTCCCCACTAAATATATAATTTTTTAAATTTCATACCTTTCCTTGGGGATTTAAAAATAAAAAAAAGAAATAATAGTGTTACCTTATTTATATTGTGAAAAAAGGCATTTAACTACTGCTCTTGGCCTCAGATATCATTCATGTCATCCACACAGTCAACTAGCCGAAGAAATTGTCATCATTGGCCAAAGCAGCAACGGATTCGAACTCAAAGCTTTTCATACACACAGCTGTTTTTTTAACCTCTCAACCACTAAGCTTCAATGACGCATAAGTTATACTAAAATTATTTTGTAGCTCTTTCGCACGCGCGCAGTGAAGTCATGTCCTGTAGAAGTCTCATGTTAAGTTACATTTTAAGCTATCTGGGGAATAGACTTATGGCCTAATTTTTTGTTTTGTGTCATATGATTATTTTTCTAAATGTTTATATACCTAAAAATTATAATTAAAGTATTGCTACTATATATCGCTACTTTTTGCAAAGGTGATGTAAGTATACTGTCCTGTTTATCATATTTTTAACATAATATATTTTTCAATTTACTTACTAATAGCAGTAACTCGAGCTCCAGGTGTCATTAACTATTGCGTTAAACTTAATATCTAGGCTATACAAAAGCTTTCATTTTTCTTAAGCAAACTGTGGAAGACTGGGTCTACTGAAAAGAATAGGTCATTCGCATTTCATATTCTGCATTAATATGTTTCTTTACTTTGTTTTGCCACATAAAATTGAGAATCATTTTAAACTTAAATACGAGGTTAAGTTGAAAAATAAGATTCTGCTGTCCACTGTGGTCAGAGTTGTGTATAAAAGTCAAAAGATAGAATGAGACATTAAAGATATGACATACCTTTATATTATTATTCTCGTACGAGTACGTTGAGACATTTGTCATATCGCTTGATTAGCTTCAAAAAGTCCTCCAAGAAAAAATCAGGGCTTTGCATATGGAAGAAGCGTTGAAAGGCTATTAGCGAAAGGTGACACAGCAGGAAAACGCGCAAGTCTGCGATACACCATTGGGTAGATGTCGCTGCAAAGCATGCAGATGGCGCTGTTGCAGTGCCTGCGCAAAGCGGAGACCAGCCTCTCATTTGAGCCCCTGTAGGTGTGGAGAGTAGGTGCGTTTTGAATTCGTGGTCAAAGGAGGAAGTGAGAGCGGTTATCCGATATGAATGGGAACGTGGAGTATCAGGAACAGAAATTCATAACCGCCTCATGGAAGTCTATGGGCCAAGTGTGATGTCGAAGCAAATGGTGCGGAGATGGTGTCGCACATTCAGTGTTGGACGTCAGCTAGTGGAGGACATACCGAGAGCTGGACGGACGCGCACGGCCACTACTGATGCAAATGTCGGGAAAGTGGATGACATGATTAGAGCGAACCGGCGTAACACCATCGATGAAGTAGCGGAAGAATTTGGAATCTCACATGAGCGAGCTCGAAACATCATCCACGACATTCTTCGATACAGAAAAGTGTCAGCACGATGGGTGCCCCGACATCGACACACCAGGAACAACGCATGGCGTTCAGCCTGGAACATCTCGTGTTTTACCATGAAGATGGCAATGACTTTCTGTTTCGGATTGTGACGGGGGATGAAACGTGGGTACAACATTTCACACCAGAATGAAAGGCCGCATCTGTGGAGTGGAAACATTCGTCATCACCTGTCCGAAAGCAGTTCAAGACAACTCCCTCTGCAGGTAAAGTGCTCCTCACAGTTTTCTGGGACGCCCAAGGAATTTTGTTGCTGGACTTTTTGGAGGTTGAAACCATCAAAGCTGCTCGCTACTGTGCCACCCTGTCGAAATTGAAAGAGGCGATTCTGAAAAAGTGGCCTGGCCTTCTCACATCTGGAGTTCTGCTGTTGGATGACAATGCCAGACCACATTCGGTGACGGCAACGCAAAACCATATTGCAACTCTCGGTTGGGAGCGCCTACACAATCCGTCATACAGTCCTGATCTCGCCACCAAGCGACTTCCATCTGTTTCCGGCTTTGAAGAAAAATATCGGGGGAAGGCGCTTTGGAAACAATACTGAAGTGAAACAAGCCTTTCAACGCTTCTTCCATATACAAAGCCCTGATTTTTCCTGGAGGGCTTTTTGAAGCTTATTAAGCGGTATGACAAATGTCTCAATATACTTGCTACCTATGTGGAAAAATAAAGGTATGCCATATCTTTAATGTCTCATTCTATTTTTTGACATTCATACACAACTCTGACCACAGTCGACAGGGGAAACTTATTTTTCAACTTACCCTCGTATATCGTTCAAAATACCATCAAAATTTTTATGACTGTATGAGAAACTACTGCACTTATACTGTAAAAATGTACCATCTCCTTCATGTGCAAGCCTTTTGATTTATCCATTTCAATATTAGGTATCCTACTCTAGGAGATATCATTTTTACATGCGATTGGTAATATTTTTCGAGCATGTTCTCTTATAGGCCTTTTTCTACCGCTTAAGTCCGATCCATTCCCTTAGTTTTTCAAAGCATTGCACTTTTAATTGTGTAAAATTATTTTACGGAACCCACGATCATAAACAACAGAAAATTCCCAATCTAGTTAATGCATATATAGAAAAATCAATTAAAAATTATTTAATTATATTATAATAAATATAGTACGAAATTATTAAAAAGAGGCTTCTGGTGCCAAATTTCTAATTTAACAACCCCCCCTCCCTCACGGAACTTGGGACCCGTGTTAGTAAACACATATTTAGATATTTTCGAGCATGTTCTATTATAGGCCTTTTTCTACCGTTTAAATCCGATCCGATAAATAATGTGTGTTGTTGCGCTTTTCATGATTTGTTTAGTAAAAAAAATGAACAACTTCCTCTCATTTTACTTTTCTGTCTTCCACTAAACATATAAATTTTAAAGTTTTCAACTTTCCTTTGGGATTCAAAAATTTAAAAAAAATAATAGTGTTATATTATTTATATTCTGAAAAAAGTAATTTAACTACTACTCGTGGCCTCAGATATAATTTTATTACATCCACTGAGTCAACTTGGAGAAGACATTGTCGTCATTGGCCAATGCAGCAACGAATTTGAACTGAAAGCCTTTCATACACACAGCTGTTTTTTAACCTCTCAGTCACTAAGCTTCACCGACGCATAACTTATACTCAAATTAATTTGTACCTTTTTCGCACGCACGCAGTGAAATCATGTCCTATAGATGTCTCATGTTATGTTAAGTTTTCAGCTATCTGGGTATTAGATTCAAATCCAAATTTTTCGTTTGATGGCATATCTTTATTTTTCTATATTTTTTTACACCTTAAAATTATAATTTTTGTACTGCTATACTTAATTGCTACTTTTTGCAAAGGCAATGTAAGTATGCTGTCCTGTTTATCATATTTTTAACATAATATATTTTTCAATTTACTGACTAATAACAGTAACTCGAGCTCCAGGTGTCATTAACATTTGCGTTACACTTAGTATCTTACCTTTCTTACACAAACTTTCTTATTCTTATCCTTTTCTTACACAAACTGTGGAAGACTGGGTCTGCTGAATACTTTAGGTCCGTCGCATTTCATTTTCTGCATTAATATGTTTCTGTACTTTGTTTTCGTTGAAAAATAAAGTTGAGAATCATTTTGAATTTAAATATATAATTCAGAATAGCATTAAACTGCTTATGACTTTGTGAGAAACTACTGCAAGTATGCTGTAAAAATGCTCTATCTCCTTCATTTGCAAGCCTTTTGAGTTAAGGTTCGAGTTAGGTTTCCTGCTCTGGGAGATATTATTTTTACAAGTGTTTGGTAATTTTTTTTTGAGCATATTCCCTTATAATCCTTTTTCTACCGTTTAAATCCAATTCATTCCTCTTAGTTTTAAAAATTATTGCATTATTAAGAGTGTAAAATTATTTTGCGGAACCCATGATCACAAACAACAGAATATTCGTAATCTAGGTAATGCATATATAGAAAAGATATTTTAATATTCTTTAATTATTAATAAAATAAATATAGCACGAAATTATTAAAAAGAGGCTTCCGGTACCAAATTTCTGTTTTAATCCCCCTTTTAAACATGGGACATGGTTCCCGTGTTAGGAAACACAGATTTAGATATATCTGGTCTTACAAAATCCATCGAGAATGATAATATGTTTTGATTACATCTTTATAAAATTTATTTTCAAATTTTTCTTTTGGTTCGTTTAACACATTTTGAACGCCACTGATTTCGATATTTACCGGTGTCAAATCGTTGCAAATTATTTCTAATCTTCTACACCTTAACAGCACAAATTTCGTCAACTATTTTCAAACATACAGATAATTCAATAATTTAGTAACAAAACTCTTTTTTTTGTGGGATTTTTTTAATGTTTGTGATACTATGTATTCCACCTCTGAAGTGGAAATCGAAAATATTCTTCTTAAAATAGAAATTTAATCTTGTAATATAATCACTTAAAATTAAAACAGATTTTTCATCTCCTTCGGCACGCAACTTTTGCATTTGCTCATTATCGAAAACTTAGCAGAAGTTTCAAGGGACACCTATTTGAGTAGGAAAATAGGTTGTTATATATTATCTAGAAATGAATAAATGTTTACTTTAAAAATTCCTGTTATCTCTTTCATTTGAAAAAACATGAAATCCATTTAAAATTCCTTAAATACAACTTATGTTTTTTTTCGAATTAGTATGTTAGCTCCAAAGTCCGATGGGGGAAACTTTAAAAAAAATTGGTACTGCACAGCCACTTCTTGATAATTTCATGTATTTTCTATTATAAAATAATAAACTAACATTAAAACGTCTTTCTATACATGCATTACATAGATTTGGAATATCCTATTGTTTGTATTCCTGGGATTGATTAAATAATTTTATATTTGTAAGTGCAATGCTTTGTAAAACTAAGAGAAATGGTTCTAGTTTTATTTAGGTGGTAGAAAAACAGTCTGTAATAATGCATTCTCGAAATAATATCCACCATCACACCAAACTTAGCTTAAAAATGGATAAATCAAAAGGCTTGCCCATGAAGGATATTTAACATCTTTACAGCATACGCGCGCATAATTTTGTCACACAGTTGTAAATATTTTAATGCTATTCTGAATTATATATTTAAGTTAAATATGATTCTCAACGTTATGGTGGAAACAAAAACAAAGTATAAGAACATATTAATGCAGAATACAAAATGGAATGGTCTAGAACTTCAATAGACCTATACTTCCAATGTTTGTGTGAGAAAAATGTAAAATCTCATGTATATCCTATTTATTAAATACAACGCAACGCTCTTAAAAAATATATCAAACAAAACAGTATTCTTAAATTGTTTTTGCGCGAAGTAGCTGTAACAGTTAGAAATATTTTGAATAACATTTTTTTTTCTTATTTCTAATGCGTTATAAATTGGCTTTTTTATATTGCAGACCTAGTAAGTTCCTGCTAGCTGCTATCTCTTTTTAGTACGACACCCCATGGAGGATAATACCAATCGCCGCAGTTAATTTTAATACCTAAAGATGGAGGTAACTAAGCTTAGACTATGCAAACTTATTTTAGGATTTAATGTTCGCTAGAAAACTCTTTGACAAACGAACACTCTAGGGATAATTTGCGTGTCGTATAACCATACGGCATAGCAGCTATCGATTTTCTGCATCATGAAACTTTAATATTTTATATCATATTTTTGTAAGGGAAAGCGATCTTGGAATGGGTTTCCCGGAAACAGTCAACGAAAATTGGAAACCTCTCTTGTAGATGATAATTCAGATAAAAAAAGACTTATATATACACTGACTGTTCATCATTATTGAGATAAGGACAAGGAAGTTAGGTTCTTGGAACCTTAAAGAGGATGAGTGTAAAATGCCGAACACAGAAACACACAAAAAAAAAACAAAAAAAAAATATGTACATGTTAGAACGGCGCTTCTTTTACATTTACTTTATCTAGAATCTTACTTTGCTTTTGATTAAGAAAATAAGAGAATAGAGAAGAACAAAAAATACACTTTCTAATAAAAACGGTGTACAAAAAAAAGTACTTAACGTAAATTCTGTGACGTATATTAAAAAAAAGATACAGGTACCATTCGTTAAAGTGTTTAGTGCTTCAAGAGAGTCAAATTATATTATTAATTACTTAGAGACATAGGCTTAATTTCTGAGTTTTGATGTTATTATGTTTAAATACAATGCAATACTAGACACGATAAATCTGGTTTACTGAATAGTTATTAAATAGATTTAAGATTATTCTGGAGTAGTATCGAATTTATATTTTTGTGAAAGATGAACAGAAACTTAAACTTGAAAAACAAATTTTACAATTTTTTTATTTCGTGAATAATATTTTGATTAGAGAAGGATTTATATTTTTCCATCGGAATTCTTAGAAGCTGATCAGTAAGGAATTTATTTCCCCTCCCTCCAAACTTCACCTTCCTAAGCCTCAGAACAAGTTATGTTATCCACAAGGTCAAACATCTGAACAATTCATCACAGATTAAAGTACTTCATGAAACGTTCTCAATAGCTTTCGGATTGAATACGGAAATTTTAATCATTTGCGTACTAGATTAAACAAAACATGCGCTTAATATTCAAACTAACTTATTACCTAATCACTCTGAAAACGTGTACAAATACGGGTTTACAGGCTTGCCTATATTTAATTTAGGAGTTCTCTGGATATAATAACTTTAGACATGTTTTCTCTTTTAGGTGGAGGTTTCTCAACATTTTGCCTCATGGGCATCTGTCCATGTTTTTCAGTTTTGGTAGAATCCTGCTCATCTAATATCTAATGTTTAATTTTTTACAAATGTGTCATTTTATATGTATTTTAGACAATTGTATGTGTGTGTGTGTGCAGAGCTTCTAATATAAAAAGAGTTAAATATTTTTAACTATACTGAATTATATCTTTTAAACTTGAGAAACACTTGTTAATAAAATTTAAATTTATTTAAATGCATAAAGTAACTGATCATCAAGCACATGTTTATAATGGGAATAATTAATTTGGTGCTTCAATAACCAATTTTAAATATCTGGTATCAATCTTGTCAGTTTTAACACAAATTCTCCTCTGTAGGTAGTGCCCAATTTGTTTCTTTCTTTCATTTTTTATTATGGAGATTGGCAACCGCACTGAAACTATTTCTGGAATTCAGTATAAAAAACAGGTATGACTTAAAAAAGCCAAAATTGCTGCTATCCGTTTCTAAGTTTAACTTGCACGTAAAATTCCGCCATTCCAGAGATGCTTTTTCTGCCTTCAAGCAAGATTCCCAAAAGTGGCCGAGCCGCATTCTTAAAAATATGGCTCAACCGCTTTTGAGAACCCCACCCGAAAGCAAAAAAATATGTGCTGTGCATTTTTTAAGCATCTCCAGAATGGCAAGACTTTAAGTGCAGACCGCTTAGAGGATTAATATATGTGTGTGTTACTGACTATTCTCCCAACACATACGCTCGTGATATGAAATTTACTTTTATTTTTAATGTGACCATATAAATCCATTGCCTACTGTTGTATTTTCCATAGCAAATCAATTTCCAACGATCTTTCAAATTATGAGAAAAAGGACATTTAGCAATTGAATGTAGGTTAAAATTTTATTTTCCTGGCAGATTGTGACCAATTGAGAAACTGGAATAATTCATAACGTCCAATATTATACTACTTTAGCGTTATTTTGTCAAACAATTTCTGATATGATGGTCCTTCATTTAATTGAATTTGTGCTATGACCTTTTAAATGTATTATTATTTTATTTCTTTTATTGTATTTTTTTAAATTTTATTTTGACTTGTTGAACGGCAGGGCTTAGTGGAATTCAGTTTGAAGAACACTGATCCGGATTATCAATTGGTATCAAATCGTTGTGTATAATTTATAATTTTCTTCACGTTACCAAAAAAATTTCATCAACTAGTTTTCAAGGTTATGACCTTTTTACTACTTTAGTAACAAGACATCGTTTATGTTTTTGTTAAGTTTGTGATTCAACCTATTCCATCCGTGAAATAGAAATCGAAAATACTTTTTCCTTCAAAAACAATTCAGTTTTCTAATATTATCATTAAATATCACCCACCTCTTAAGAACACAAACTTTGCATTTAGCTGTTGTAAAAAACTTAAGCAAATATTGCGATTGAAAAATATGTCGGTATATATTACTTAGAAGGTAATAAACACCTCTATTTACGTTAAAAATATACCTGTAATTTCTTTAATCTCAAAGAAAAGATGAAGTCAATATAGAATACCGTACATTAATCGTATTTTTATGTTATTAAATTCAAACTTTTCACGTTTCCACCATCTTTTTTTGTAATTAAACAAAATATGAATTATGTCTAAAAATTACAATTTATAGTAATTAATATTTGAAATTTAGTTTTTCTAATATAATTTTATAAAATTAAAAAAATATTCAAAAAACGTTTATTTCCTGCGCTGGTGGATTTTTTAAGACTCTTTAATAAAGGAATTTTATCACACACACACTTTACTTTTCCCCTTTTCTCTCTCAATGAACATATTATTTTTTCAGTTTAAATCTTTTCTTCGGAATTTAAAACAAAAGATAATATTTAAATCATTTGAATAATTTTTAAAAACAGGCAATTGAAGCATTTTTCGTGGCCTCAGATATCATTTTATATCATCCACACTGAGTCTAATTGAAGACAGTTTATATCATCATTGGCCTATCCAATACCGGATTCGAACTCAAAGCCTTTCGCATTAGCAAATGACTTTTCAACCCCGAAGCCATCAAGCTACACCGACTTGATGGCTACTTATACTCAAATTACTTCGAAGCTTCATCACAATGAAATCATGTACTATTGTAATCTCATGTAATTGCCAGAGTTTTGAGATATCTGGATATTAGATGTAGCCACATTTTTTGTTGTATGGTATTTGTTTGTTTTTCTAGTTTAAAGATTTTCATGACAGTGAAGAAATGAATGAAAATGAAGATCAACTATGCATTTTTCTTTAATTTAATATTTGAAATTTGGTTCTAATTTTATTTTTAAAGGTCAATATTGAGTTATAAATTCATATAAAAAAAATTCAAATTTATTGCAAAATATTTGTAAAATTTAATTTTTTAAAAATAATTTTAACATTTTTTTAAATTTTTAATGTTATTTTATAAATATATTTATATATATATATTTAAATTTCAGAATCCCATGCGATTTTTTTCTTATACGGAGAATTTTAATTTAATTGAAAAAAGTTTTCTTGTAATTTATGAAATTAAATATACTTCATACATTTATTTCGTCCTCTAATTGATAATGAAACAATAAAAACATGTACTCAAAAGTTTCAAGCAATATAAATTTGTAAAGGGACTTTAAATATATACGAACTAGATAATTCCATTTTTTACGTACTCTGGTTCACAAGTTTTAACCATTATTTTTCGACTGTTTGAATCACTAGTAATGAGTCTGCGAGTTTGAGAAAACCACATAAGTAACTTTGTAAAAGCAAATTAAATAAGCAAACATATGAAAGAAGTATTAAAGTTAAGATTATTTGCCACGATGTATGAAGTTTAAACTAGAAAAATAAACAATTGTCAGAAAACGTAAAATATGGCTAATTTTAAAATCCAGACCATTTAAAGTTTAGGCATTCACATGACTGTAATAGTGCATGATTTCGTTGCGAAGAAGCTACGTATTAATATTACTACAGGTTATGCGTCTGTGTAGCTTGGTGGCTAAAAGCTTAAGAAGTGAGCCGTTACTGCGAAGAACTTTGAGTTCGAATCCGGTGTTGCTTTGGTCAATGATGAGATTAGTAAGTTCTGCAAGTTGACTTATAGTGGATGACGTAAAATATCTGAGGCCCTACCAAGGGATAAATACCTTGATTTTAAGAATATAAATAGGGTGTCAATCTTTTTTTTTAAAATCCCGAAGAAAAGGTATAAACTTTGAGAAAATAATAATTTTTTTTAGAAAAGGGAAAAGTAAAGTGGAAATACTGTTTAATTAAAAATCCTTAAAAGACCTAACAGGGAAGAAAAAATATTTTTAAATAATTTGTAAATAAATGAAACCCTTTTAGAACAACAAATGTATCAATTTTAACTATCTTATCAATTGTTACAGTATTAACAAATTTTAATTTTCACAGTTTGTTTTTCATCTTTAATTTAAATACATAAAGTTATGGTAGAAACGTAAAAAAATGATCGAACTTAATTTGATAAAAATATGTTTTAATTGTGGTGATTTATGTTGCTTTAATATTTTTCTTTCAATTTAAAAAATTACAGTAAAAGTTTTAACGTAATTAGGTGATAATCACATTTTAGGAATTTTATATCGACTTATTTTTTCAAGCGTATAATTGACCTTTGCAGTATTTGTTATGTTTTCTACAACATCTAACTGCAAAGATGAGGGAAAATTTATTTTGATCGTATGTGAAAATATTAGAAGACTAAATTGTTTTTTAAGGAAAAAATATTTTCGATTTCTGCTTCATGAACGGAATTGATTGAATCAAAAAGTTTTAAAAAAAACTAAAAGAAGTCTTTTCACTAAATTATTAAAAAAATCGTATCTTTGAAAAATAGTTGATGAAACTTGTTTTGATATCGAGGAGAAAACCATTAATGATTCACAACCATTTGACACCCGACATATTCTACATTAATGATCTTTATACTGTATTCTACTGAACCCTGATTTTCCACGAATCAGAATCAAATTTTGAAAGTAAAACTATAAATACGTATGTAATGCTGATTCTTGTTCTCTATGGAGTTTTTATGACCACATAAGCATCTGAGTTTCCTAAGGAGGGCCCTAAGTCCCTTAAATTAAAAAAGAAATTTTGCAGGTGATAGTTTCTTTTTAATAGTTTCGTGTCATAATTTTTATACTATAATATAAGATTATTTAAACGTTTTTTTTTCTATATATACATTATCTTTATTGGGAATACTCTGTATTTTGAGATCCTAGGTTTGTGACTTAGCCATCTGTCGATAGCTATGTCTTGGGGGTTCCGCGTAAGTTAGAGATGTGGGATTATCGGAAGGATGAGACATTCTATAATTCTTAATACGACTTTTATTAAGAATTTAACTTAAATTACTTATATAACGAACAAACTTATATTAAGTGAGAATAAACCAAAGTATGCCGATTTAATTAAGTCAGATCGCACAATTAGATCACTTATCAATATAACTAATTATCTCCACCCAATCTCCAATTCAATAAAATACTAGCGTTCAGAATATAATCCTCCTACCTTGGTTGAAGGCTCAACGATACTGATACTTTCAGGTAGACTGATGTGCTCGTGTGCAATAGTTGCTCCTTGTAAATATTAGCGAGGCTGGGCGTCTCCGTGATTCCTGAGTAAGCCGTCTAAACACACTTCCAACTGTTCCACACTAAGCTTTCTCTAAGATTGCCATGCTTGCTTACTAAACTTTCTATCCTTTTAAAGGTTATCTTATTTGCATTGTTGCTTCGTTCTTACTTCTTGGAATTGGGTTGGAAAAGTTTTGCCATTAATCGTGGCCGTCAAAGAACGTAGGAGTTATGTTAGAAGAAGAACGCGAGAGATGTCACAGGTTATGTAAAATAATTTTACACTCGTAAGTGCAATCATTTTTAAAACTAAGAGGAATGGATAGAAATGGATTTAAACGAAAGAAAAAAATCCTACAAGAAAACCCCCCCCCCAAAAAAAAACAAATCCTCAAATAAGCATAAAATAATATTTCCCAGAGGAGAAAACCAAGCTCGAAAATGGATATATATAAGGCTTTTCCATGAAGGAGATAGCATACGCGCAGAAGTTTCTCACACGGTTATAAACATTTTAATGCTATTCTGAACTATATATATTAGTTAAAAATAATTCTCAACATTAAGAGGCAACAAAAACAAAGTATAACAACATGTTAATGCAGAATACGAAATGTGACTGATCAAGATTTTCAATAGACCTAGTCCTCCACTGTTTGTATAAAAAAAAAGGAAAGCTCGTGTATATCCTAGTTACTAGATAAAACGCAACGGCAGATGACACCTGAAGCTCATATTACTGCTATTAATGAGTAAATTTCAATAATTTTATGCTACAAAAATTATAATAATAAAGAAAGCATTCTTAAATCTTTCTTTGCACTAAGAAGCTTTAACATGTAGAAGTACTTAAAATAATATGTTCCTCAGGTTCTGCGCAATTGGAATGGGCTCCCCGGAAAAAGTCAAAAAAATTGAACGAAACTGATGTAGATGATAATTAAGTCAAAACAAGACTTACACGTGCTGTTCACACCTTTGAGATAAGGAAAAGGGTTTAGTTCCTTCAAAATTTCCAAGAACCTCAGAGAGGAGGAATCTGAAAAACAGAGCATAAAAACTAAAAAAAAAAAATTGCTTCCTTGAACTGCGCATTATTTCCATTTTCTTCAGCCCCATTTTTTTTTTATCATTTTGATTAAGAAAACATGAGAGGAGAAGAATAAAAAATATTATTTCTTAAGTTTACGGTGCAAAATTATCTACGTAATGTAAAGTCTGTGACGTGTATTAAAAAAAAACCATGAATCACCTATTAAAAGTGTTGTAGTGTCTTAAAAGAGTCAAAATATTTACAAAATACTTAGAGACACAAACTTAATTTTTCGGTTTTGATACTAATGCTACGTTTAAATACAATGCAATACTGGACATGGTAAATCTGGTTTTCTGCGGATTTATTAAAGGGGTCCGGTACTTTTATAGGAGCTCATGTTAAATTGAGGAAGTTTATGTCCCTTTTTATCAGGAACTAATTATTTTTCGTAATTAAAAATTTTACAGTAGGACAGAATATAATGCATGAATGTAATGAATTTTTTTCCCACATGTTACTGATATGTAATTATATATATTCATGTGAGTTTTTTGAGGATTTTCCCAAAATATTTGAATGGAGTCCATATATCGTGACAAAAAATATCAATTTTTTTAAAAAATTCATAGTGATATTTTTATGTCACATGTTTTTGTGAAAACACTAAACATATTTTAAATATTTCACTTAATTGCAAATATTAATGTTTATTTTTTGTTCAGACAAGTTTTTAAGCTTTAATATTCAAAAATTGTTCAATAATTGGTAACTAATTACAAGTCAGATGTGTAATGCTTTTTGTTGTTGCGAGAAGCTTGTTACATGCATAAAAATACACAAGTTTCATATTTAAAAACATAAAAACAGTTTTATTTTTGACTCTTTTAGAAATCTTTTGTACAGTTTAGAGAAAATTTTAAATTTTGAAACTTTAAGAAATTGTGTTTGCATGGGAACATATACAAATCCATAATTTAACTTTTTGCAACGTCGTAAAATCACGTATTCCTAAATCATGACTTTTACATATTGATACATGTTTACATTATATGTATGATATTATAAGGTCAAATATGATATTTGTAATGCATCGAAGTTAAAAATTCTTCACGGATTGTTACATAAATTGTGAAAATTTATGCAAAAAATGCTAAAAAAAATCTCGTTGAATAAAAACTGAAAAATACTATATATGTATTTTCTGAACATTTTAAGACTTTTTTGTTTCCATTTTTATGCTTAAAAATTTAAGAAGATACTAATGTTTAATAAAAAAGGGAAAACACATGTTGTAATTTATTTTTTTTGTGATGAGGTGCCTTTTTACATTAAAAGTGCAATTTTCTCAAAATGATTGTTTTCAAACTGCGTGTACCTTTTTCAAAGAATCTAAATAATGAATGGTAATGCAATTTTTACTGCACATAAATAATATGTAACTATATATAATAAAGCTTTTTTTTTGGAGATATTCCCATAATATTTTGCTGAAAAGCAGTATCGTAAAAAAATAACTATTTTCAAAAATTTAAAAGTGATACTTTTACGATAAATTTTTTTGAAAAAAGTAAACAATATATTTGAAACAGTTTAGCCAGAGTATAAATAAAAAAGCCTAATTAATACACAAACAAAATTTGAAATTTTTATATTTAATAGTTTCTTAGAAACAGGGATATAAAACAGCTCATTTTAACATTGTCTTTATAGGGGGTACCGACTAATATTAATATAAGTTCATTTGTAACGAAGAGCAATTGCCGGGTAGGAATTATAATTAGAAAAATAAACAACCGCCATAAAATGAAAAATGTGTCTAAACCTAATTTCCAGAGAACTCAAATTTTAGTCAATTACATGAAAGTACAGTAGTACATGATTTAATTGTGAAGCTGCTGCCAATTAATTTTAGATAAAGCTATGCGTTTGTGCAGCTTCTTGTCTGAGAGGTAGAAAGTCAGCTAGTTAAGCAAAAAACTTTAATTTCGATCCTGGTGTTGCTTTGGTCAATAATGAGTTGACAACACCATTAGTCGCCCAACCGGTATAGTGGTTAGCAACGCTGACTGCAGTGCCGTAGGGTCTGGGTTCGAATCCCGGAGAAAACATGGTTATTTGTAAATGTGTATATTACCTTTGCGGCATGCGGGTACTTTAAGTAGCCGTCGAGCAGCAACTCCTCTCGTGAGGTTGGTGGAAGGGGAATAGATGTGGGAGGCCCCTAATCACCCCAGGGTGTTTTCCCTCAAATTTGGGGTGAAACCGAGCTAAATCATTCTGTCACCTGCATGTGACGCACAAAGCTACGGCTAACGACAGGCGTCACTTAGCCCTTTACAATGATGAAATTCATGAGTCTTGATCTGGCATTTGCCGATTAGGTGACATTAGTCACAACAACAACATCACCATGATGAATCAGTGGGTGATCTAAAATGATATCTGAGGCCACTATCAATGCCTTATATTTTGAGAATATAAATAGGGTGTCAATATTAATATTTTCTTAAATCTCCTGAAAAGATATATATATATATATAAACATTTGAAAAAATAATAAGTTTATATTAGAAAGATGAAAGGTAAAGGGAAGATATTTTATTTTATTAAAAAAAAATTGTGCGTGTACTTATGTACGCACGTAAGAAGTTATACTTCTTTGGTGTAACAAGATTAAAATCTTTCTAAAAATCTTTAGCAGGGCAAGCTGGGCCAAGGATGAAAGGTAGTCACGAGCAGAGTTGAACGATACTAACCTTCCGTCAATCAGACCAGCCAAACCTGAGATAATCACGATTTAAATAAATTTAAACACCCCCGCACAGGGACAATAGGACCAATAACAATTGAGGGGGGTATCAGACTGTAACTGGAGATGAAGTGAATCGCATGTGACGCTTGAGACCTCATATTGACTGCCTCGGTATGAAGAGTCGTTCCTGAGAAAATTAAGACAGCCGCCTTAAGAGCCCTCGACTTATGGTCATTTTAAAATAATTAAAACATTTAAAACAATTAAATAAAATAGAATCAGGGCACCCAGCAACTCGATCCTGGGACTGGTTGTGAGAAACACAAGAGTAATCCATTAGAACAGATCCGGCGTCTGTAGTTGCAAATGGGGTGGCGCTGGCTCAAGAAAGGAAAATGAAATTAACTCCCCCCGGCGGGGAATAACTGTGACGTAAATGGTCACGTATATCCCAACGATACACAGAGTAGTAGATGATCCCAAAGTTTCATTCTTCTATCTCTGTAATATCGTTACAACATCAAAAGATCGAACCCCATAGAAATAACATGGGGATTCACTAATTTTAGTATTAACGCCCCCTTAAGTCCACTATCTACACACGAAATATAAAAGATGAAACAGCTCAACGAGGAGAATCTATGGTCCAAGTTTCATTAATTAATCTCAAAAATCCTCGGACCTATGACGGATTTAATAAAAATTATAACTAAAATAATTTTAAAATGTTAAATGTGTGGGTAAAGAATTGGAGCTATAGTCCTGAAAAAATATATCTAAGATGCTCATAGGAAGAACAATCGAATCCAGCCGGTGCGTTCCACCAAGGTGGTATAGGATTCGAGTTATTACTGGGGAAGCTCTGTAGGAGGGAGGGGGCCGATTCCACGAGAAGCTCGAGCTAATACTAAAATAGGGTGGGGACCTCCAAAAATCAAGTTCCAAGATCAATTCCTTAGGGGGTTAAATTTTTTCCATTCCCTATAGGATTAGCATGGGAGCATGATTTTATAGTGCTTAAGTTCTCCCCATTCCTAAGCAATGGGAATGAAGCAGAGGACTGGATGGGTCTCGACGAGTAGAACACTTGGTTCAAATCTCAAGTCCGAGACTCAAACAGGATATTGTGAATTTTAACAAATTTAAAAAGATAAAAACAGTTAAAAACTATGAAAGAAATATCCCTATGAGCATGAAATTATAATATCTGGAAGAGCAGATAGAGAAGGATTGAATGAGCCAGGTCCGAATGGACTGTGAGGCTCGGGTGCCGAGATATTGGCCAAAAAGCTGTAGAGAAGGGGAGAATGCGTCCCAACAAATATGATTTATAAGAATAGTGATTATGATCTCCTAAATATCGGTCCCATAGCACCAAAAAAGTGGCATGTTAAAATATTAGACAATGGTGTGCGCGCGCGCATCGGTGTCGTGAAGGTATGCGCACGCATCCGTGACAGTGTGCGAGCGCATCGTAAAAATTTACCCTCATCCTTTTTTCCTAACGCCTAAAAAGGAGTATACATTCAAAAATAAATATACGAATACAAAAGGCTCTTATAATTTGCTAAAATGTATAAATGTGTTTATGTTCATCGCAATGCGTTCGTAGTAAATAAATCTATAATCATATACTTGAAAATGCTATTTAAATTGGCTTATGTTTTATGTACATGAAACAATTTAAAGATTAATTTATTATTATTTTTTTTAATTTCCTGCAAGTTTACTTGGTTTAATAACAAAAAGTTTTCAAACAAATGCATAAGAAAAGCTCCGTAAGCGAATAACGATCTTTCCCTACTAGTAGTGACGCCACAAATCGGCGCAAAGCAAACGTTCTCAGACCTGGGGTTATATCTCAGGGGTAGAGCATTCGACTGTAAGTCGAGTGGTCCCTTGTTCAAACCCGAGTGCTAGGCGCGGCAAATTTTAGGGGTGGCATTTGGACAGAATTTAAAAAACACATTTTTGTTACGAAATTTTTTTTATGAAATTATGTTCTAAAATTTTATTATTTACATATTGGAAACGTGGAACATAATTATTTTGTTTTAGGCTGAATTGAAAATTCGACCCTTTCTAGTAAAATTTGTAACGATTATATCTCTTAAAAAAATAAAAATTGTATTACGTGGCGATTTGACTTTGCAAGTGCTTGGGCACCCGACATCGGGATACAAGTAGACATGCTCATCTTGACAAGATTTTCACTGCGCTGATATAAAGGGGATTCCGGGAAATCGTCAGATTTCAGTACTTTTTGTATTCCCGGGAATAGCACGGGGCTTAAATAATCCATGAATAAGCTATTTTTTACTGGACTAGGGATTTCAACCTCTGCTATAAATTTTAGCTGACCCTGCTGAGGCTACGATAGTTCACTCGAAACCTCCTAGACACAGGAATTTCCCCCCCCCCCAGCTGTGGGGTAAGCATGTAATAAGAGAAAAGTAACACCCACGAAGCGTCGAGATTTTTTTCAGCTTGTCGTGGGAAATAGTAAAACCTTGCACAATGTTTTTGCCAAATCAGTTTATGTGGATAACGTACCGTAAAATCCGGTATATAAAGCGCACATATACTTTTAATTTTTAAGTATATTCGCCGTATAACGCGCACCCACTTTTTTACGAAGGAACTTGAAAGGTACGTATACTATGCTATTATGTTTTGAAATCGTTTATTCGAGATATTATTTTAGGTTTTTGAAAAAATAGTATACTTCTAGAACTACAACCCTTTATTTTCATTAAGTATGTCATTTTTTTTAAATAAACAGTATTCCGATCTAAGTAGAAGTCTAATTTTTTTTATATATATCCGGCGTATAACACTCATCTTTAAATTTCGTTCTTGTTTTATGTGTTAAAAGTGCGCGTTATACGACGGATTTTACGGTATAAGTAATAATACTTAAAACTATTTATGTATTTTTTTAAAAAAAATTTCGGATATTTGTCTTTATTATGGGCTATTTAATTGAATTAGTAATTTGAAGAAAGGAATGAACCACCAAACTGTTTTGGGGAGATTATTTCTAAGCAATCTCGAAACTTCTTTTATTCATTATTTTTCTTAACCAAACGTTCGTATGTGATTCTTTTATTAATATTTATTTATATTTATGAAGCATATTAATACAGCAACTCCATAAACAAGAAATCGGTTATACAAGTAAAATATCTTAAATATAATAATTAATATTTTTAACGTACGTAATTGTTACTTCAACAGCAAATAAATTTTCAAGTATTTATATAGTATATTAATATTTATCTCTTATTAGAAACGTTAGAGGAATAACTGATTCATCTTCGACTGATTAAATTTCAAACTCATGTGTGAGTCAGTAAAAAACCATTAATTTTGGATGCAATTTATTTTTTTATTTTTTTCGAGATTTTTAATTGTAACATTTATTTTATGTCGTTAACAATTATTGCCTTTAGTCCTAAAAGAGATCAGTTTCGTTAAAAAAAATTATTTTTAATTTGGGGAAGATCCCTCTATGTATATGATAAAGTTGAGAATAAAAAAAAAAGCAAGGTGGTAACAGCATCTGCAAAATAAAGGTAGTGTGACATATTTATTTAGTATTAACTAAATAAATTCTTTTGTATTCGAATGAGTAATAATTTCTTTCTTCAAAATAATTATTTATTCCTTCGAAATACTTCTTTCTACAGATTTTGTTACTAACTACATTTGAAAATTATTTATCAAAACATTTGGGAGATTTAATTGAAGTTCAGAGGTAGAATTTAAAATTGCTGTCTGTCTCACAAAATTGAACTTATTTTGCAGGGAGCATGGATGAAAATACATTTGATACACTATTTATTATTTTAAACCATTTTCAATATTATTAATTGTTTCATGGCGTACATTTTTAATTTTTAATACAAATACAAATGTTTAAAAATCTGAAAATTTATGAGTCGAAGTTAAATCGCAAATAGAAGAAAAAAACGGTATATATTTTCTGTATTTTATATAATAATTATTGATATTATTTAAAAATAACCTGTTGATTATTGATTTTTTTAAATTTTCCCGGGAAGGGAAAAAACGGGGAAATCAGAAACAATAATTACTAAGTTTAGGGTGACAAATGTGCCCAAAACAGAATATTTCGCTTAGAGCAGCGTTCGGTAAATTGCAGTTCTTCAAAATTATGCTATTATATACAGTTAAAAATTAGGTCTTCTAAAAAAAGAAATTATTTACCTTTTAAATTTATAAATATCTCTTTAAAAAAACTCGTATTTACATGCACATTTAAATATTTGACTAGCTTACCGACAAAATTTATTGTTGAATGTGTATTTGATTTCACTCTCTCTTGTAATTTCCAGTTATATATTTATTTGTATTTAGTATTGTGATTCTGGTATTTCATTTAATGTTTCTTATTTTCACTGTGTACGTTAACTGTCAGTTTACTTTTATGTTGAACCTTGAAGGGTTCGAAGCCGCAGTATATGTTAAATCATGAAATTTGATATGTTTATACCAACTCCTGTAACTTTTTCCCCTTCTCTACTGGGGTCACTACCGACATTCCGGGCACCCATAAAATATCCGGCGTTAGCTAACCAAAGAGGGTACAGAGGTAATAAAATTTGTTGAAGATAGCGAGCTACAGAAGTTTTATTTTACTCTTGAGTAGTTACTCAACAGTTAAATTTAAAACAAGATCTTGTGATCTCTCTACCATCACAACAGACTCTAGTTCAAAAAAATTGAATCCACTGAATTTTAGATTTAGCTCGTTTGAAATATATATAGCAACAGAGTTAATTATATTTTTAATTTCTAATTGTTTTGTATTTTTTAAGACTTAAAATAGCATACACAAATACAGTAGTGCTTTCTGTAAGGTACATCTCAGTAAATATATGTATTGTTGTTGATGCCACATGATCGGCAAAGGCCAGATCGATGCCCACGGAATTCATCATTGCAAAGGGCTAATTGACGACAGTCGTTAGCTGTAGCTTTGAGCACCATACAGGTGACAGTACGATTTGGTTCGTTTTCACCCCAAATTTGAGGAAGGACACCTGGGGATGGTCAAGGGCCTCCCACCTCTCTACCCCTTCTACACGAGAGGACTTGCGGCTCGAAGGCTATTTAGAGTACCCCCATGCCGCAAAGGCACTATATATTTACAAACATCCCTGTCTTCTCCGGGATTCGAACCCAGTCCCTACGGCACCGCAGTCAGCGTCGCTAACCACTATACCAATTGGGCTATATATGTGTATTAAGTGTTTTATATATAAATTCACATAAATGAGTAACTATTATAACTGAAAGGACTACTGAGTTAAAAAAAAGAAAACTAGTTAATTCTGATTTCAATGAAATTATTTTGTATATACGTATCCATAGTTATACAGTTAAGAGAAATGGATTAAAAAATTTTATTTTTAGATTAAGTCGAAACAATATTGTTCACGCGAATTTTTTTTTCGTATCAGAGCTTCCATTTCCGGAACGAGACATTGCACAACCTTCATTACTCTTCCCAGAATTAAAAAAAAATTTGGTTCATTTGTCTTGTTTATTATAAATTTTGATTCAGTTTTTCTGAATCATCATGTTGAATCAATATATAATAGATGTGGTTTCAGTTATTTTTTCTCTTTTTTCATACATCAAGAGAAATTTAGTAATACTATTTGGTAATTATATTTTTATAAATTATATCTTATTGCTGATTGAAGTATCGAAAAGGCATTTTATAAAAATTCTTTCGGGATATTTAAAGTTTGTGAATTAGGTCAGCAATCAGTGAGCTATTTCAATGTTTTCTTCTTCTTTGATGTAAAGAGAGATAGTAATATTAGTAATATTATTTTAGTATATAATTTTATTTCCAAATGAGATTACATATGATTATATTTAAATGTTATGAAAAATATGTCGAAATGACATTTTTTGAGGAAGCTAAAAGACAGAATTTTATTTGACTGAGAAATATAATGTATTTTTTATTTTTATTTTTAATATTGTAGTCTATTTCTTGAGTACTTTTTATTAGTGTTAATTTTAGTGATTATAACGATTATTAATTTCTAGATTATATTAATAAGATTAATGAAAAGTTTTTTTCTGAGGGAGTTGTATAAGTAGAACATTTTTCTTAGATTAAAAATTATGTAAATTCACTATATTTTGTGCGTGCTATGCACAGATGTATACGTGGGTTTGGTGAAAATATAAAAGTTAAAATGATATCCTAATTTTAATACTGAAAAATATACTTTATTAGGATATATCCTACTCACTATATAGTTACCAATTCTAAGCATATTAAACATAAATAAATACAGAGTTCAAACGAAAGTAAAATAAGAGCTTTTAATTATTTGTTTTAAATTTACGATAAGATTTTAGAAAATCTCAAACACATTGATTTTTAATTAAAATGGGATGAATTCATACTTCCCTTACTTAATTTAAGTATATTTTTTTAAAAATAGTAGAATGTTTGAGGGAGGACGTAAAAAACTATCTGGTACGCAATACAAAAGAAAGCGACTCGAAATACAAGCCCACATTTAAAAACAAGCTGGAAGTTTACTAAGTACGAAAGATTACTATCGGCCATCCACTATGGAACTCTTAAGAAATTGTACAGATTTTTTTTAATGATCCTCGATCGAATGAGGCTTTTACTGAAATGCTCTGTGATGCAAAAGAATTAGCCGACGAAATTGATATCCCTCCTAATTTTGAGGTCACGCAGCCACATCACAGAGTTCACCACAAAAATGTTAATTTTGATTACGAAGCACGAGATGATCTGGTGGAAGATCCTAAATTAAAATTCAAGATAAAGTTTTATTTTTTTACAATTGACCAAGCAATTCATGCATTGGAATGCAGATTTAATTTAATGAGTACCCAAGGTAATTTTTTTCAATTTTTATATAATGTATATGATATAAAGGATATCCCTAAACATTCAATAATTAAAAACTGTAAAAATTTAGAAATGTTGTTGACAGATGGAGAATCAGTAGATATAAATTGCGTTTGATTTAGCAGATGAAATAATGGTAGTTTCAGCATTAGTAGGCAAAAAAGAAAGCCCAATAGAAGTTTTAAAATTTATTTCAGTTTTTGAATTTGCGCCAAATCTTGCCATCGCATTAAAAATTTTATTTTCTTTGCCAACAAGTGTAGCAAGCGAGCAAAATTTCTTACGGTCTACAATTCTTCAAGATAGATTAAATGGTTTATCTACATTGGCTATCAAACTTAAAATAGCTGAATAAATTGATTTAAAAGAATTAATCAAAAGGTTTTCATAGTTAAGAGTCAGAAAGAAAAAAAAAACAACTTCTAATTTTTTGTTTATATTGTTTTAATTTTTATTAAATATTTATACGTATACTGTTATGTTGCTTTTTCTTTGCAAGAACTATTCAAGTTTTATAGGTGTGTATTTATGAACAATTTATATATTTTTAATAATATTTTTATGCGTTGTGGAGAGGGGCGGCATTTTTCAATTTTGTCCGGGGCGGCAAAAGTGCTAGATCCGGCCCTGCGGGTGCCCCCTGCTTCAGGGAAGTGAGGAGGAATGTTGTCTTGAGAAATTCGAAAGGGGGAATGATCTGTCCCGTTTTTCATATTTCTAAACAAAGCATTTCCGCTTTCGTTCCTACGGAACGCAAAGCAAAGATTTGCAAAAGCGATGTTATAGTTCTGTGGTAGAGCATTCGAGTGCAGATCGAGATATCCTCGGTTCAAACCCTGGTGTCCTCTTCTTCAGGGAAGAGAAATATATATATATATATATATTTATTTTTTTTGAGATTTTTGAAGGCGGGAAGGATCTGTCCCGTTCTGTATATTTCTGGACAAAGCATTTTCGTGTCCGTTCCTACGGAATGCAAAGCAAGGGTTCGCAGACGCAGGTGTATAGCTCAATGGTAAGGCATTCGACTACAAATCAAGAGGTATCCGGTTCAAACTCGGGCGTCCCTTTCATCAGGGAAGATAAGAGAAATGTTTTTCTGAGAAATTCGAAGGCGGAAATGATCTGTCCTGTTCTGTATATTTCTAGAAAAAATCTTTTCGCATCCGTGACGGTGTGCGCACGCATCGTAAAAATTTACCCTCATCCTATTTCTCTAACGTCCCATAAGAAGTATAACTTCAAAAATCATGAAAAGACCCAATAGCGCAGAAAAAAGATTTTTGAATATTTCATAAAAATAAAAAATCATTTTAGAAAAATAATTGATCAAATTTAACTATCTTATTAATTATTACAAATTTAACAAATTTTAACACTTTCACAGTTTATTATTCACCATTAGTTTAAATACACGAAAAGATGGTAGAAACGTAAGAAAAAATCAAATTTAATACGACAAAAATATGATTTAATTATGAGATTTTGTATTGCTTTAGTATTTTTCTTTTAAATTAAAGAAATTACATTAAAATTTTTTATGTAATTTGGTGTTTATCACCTTCTAGGAAATTAATAACGACATACATTTTCAAAGATGTAGTTGTACTTGCAATATTTGTTAAGTGTTCTACATCTAACTGCATCGTTTGAGTTCCTAAGATGAGGAAATTTATCTTTTGATCTTAAGTGATAATATTAGAAGAGAAATTTTTTTTTCATGAGCTTACATTTTTTCTAACACAAACTGTAGAAGTCTTAGTCTATTGAAACTCTTCATCAGTCACATTTCGTATTCTGCATTTATATGTTCTTATACTTTGTTTTTGTTGCGACAAAACGTTCAGATTCCTTTTTGACCTAAATATATAGTTCAGAGAGAATAGCATTAAAATTTTTATAACTCTGTTAGAAATTCCTTCGCGTATGTTGTAAATATAATCCATCTCCCTCATGGGAAAGCCTTTTACTTTATCCAATTTCAAACTTGGTTTTCTCCTGTAGGAAATATTATTTTACAAGTGTTTTGTGGATAGGTTTTTGGAGAACGTTTTCTTATATGCTTTTTTCCTACCGTCTAAATCCAATTCGATTCATTTCTCTTAGTTTTACAAAGGATTGCACCCACGAATGTAAAATAATTTTACGGAACTGAAGAGATCGCAAGAAACAGAATATTCCCAATCTAAGCGACACATACAAAGAAAACCTTTTAAATATTTCTCTTTTATATTAAAATAAAAGCAGCATGTTATTAAAAAGAGGCTGTCTCATACCTAATTCATTTTTAAGTTAGCCTACATGAGACGTGATACACGAGTTAGGAAACACAGTTTTAAATATTTAAGGAAAACTTTCAAAAACAAAAATTTGTTTTGCATACATAATTATAGATTTATTTTCAAATTTGTTATTTTGACTCGGGCAAACTCCGGGTTCACTTGAATACAATTTGAAGACCACTGAATCCGGATGATTTCGGGTATAAAATAAATGTGTAAAAGTTGTAATTTTTTTCACGTAACCACAGCAGAATTTTCTTTAACAAAATTTCAAAAATTCAGTTTTTGAATAATTTATCAATGCTTTTGTACTCATTTTTTTTTTTTGTTTATGTGTATTTTTGTGTGATTTGATCTATTTCATGCTTGAAAAATAAAATGAAAATCTTTTTTTACCTTGAAAAAGCAATTTAGTCTTATATTATTACTTTAGATCATACGAAAGTTTCCTTCATCTTAGAAACACAAACATTGCATTTAGCTGTCGAAAACTTAACATGTATTGCAGACGGCAAATATACTTTTTGAAAAATAGTTCGGTATATATTTTCTAGAAAGTAATAAACACAGTTTTACGTTAAAATTATTCCTGTTATTACTTTAGCCTGAAAGAAAAAAAAATGAAAGCGATATAAAATACCGCAAAAAATCATATATTTATGTCATTAAATTCAAAATATTTCACGTTCACCATCTTTTTTCGTATTTAAACTAAAGAAGAATTATAATCTGAATAAAAATGTAAATTGTGAAAAATATTATTTGACATTTTTTTTTCTTAATATGATTTCATATAGTTATAAAATCTTCCTTGTTTCGGCTATATTGTATATTTTTATTATTTTTAAATGAAAGAACATTTTAACATACTTTTCCAATAAACTTAATATTTTTGAAAGTTCATATCTTTCCTGTTGTGATTTAAACACAAAATTTTTTTATTTATGTTCTAGAAAAACAGGGCATTTAAGCAATGCTCGTAGCGTGAGATATCATTTTACGTCACCCACTGAGTAGAAATTGAAGATCCATTTACAGATCCTTGACCAAATTAACACCGGATTCGAACTCAGAGCCCTTCGCTTAAACAGCTAATGATTTAACCTCTCACAGTCACCAAGCTACACGAAAGCATAACTTATACTAAACTTATTTTGTAGCTTCATCACAATGAAATCGTGTACAATTATACTTTCCTGTGTTTTGAGATATCTGGATTTTAGATGTATCCACATTTTTCGTTTTATGGCAATTGTTTATATTTCTACTTTAAGGCGATGTGGAACCACAAATTAAAATTTTTTTTTTTAATTTTTAATATTGGAAATTTGGTTTTAACTGTATTTTTTAAGGTGACTATTGAGTAATAATTTCATATAAAATATTCAAATTTATTGCAAAATGTTTGTAAAAGTTAAATCCTTAAAAAAAATTTTTTTTTAATGTTTAAGGCTTTTTTTATAACTGTTTATATTTTCGTACAAAGTTTTAAAATTCCATGTAAGTTTCTTCTTACACCGATAATTTATTTTTATTGACCAACATTTTCTTGTAATTTTTCAAGTATAACATGCCTCATTCATATTTTTATTCCTCTAGAAGATAATGCAAAAATAAAAACCAATACTCTAAAGTTTCAATTAATATGTATGTCTAAGGAGACTTTAAATACATGTGAACTAGATAGTCCCATGTTTTACATACACTGGTTCACTAGATATAATCATTATTTTCAGGTTGTTTCAATCACTTGTAATGAATGTGTGAGTAAAATTACCGCATGAAAACATAGTTAATATGGAAATATAGGAAAGAAGTGAGTACTATAAGATCACATGCCACTAAGATCAATTACCTGATTGGAATTATAACTAGAAAAATAAACAATTGCCATAAAGTGAAAAATTTGGCTAAATCTAATATCCATATAACTCAAATTTTAGGCAATTACATGAGCCACAATATTACATGATTTCATTGGGAAGAACCTGCGAATTAATTTTATTTAAAGCTATGCGTTTGTGTAACTTGGTGGCTGAGAGGTTAAAAAGTCAGGTAGTTAAAGGAAGGGCTTTGAGTTCGATCTTTGTGTTGCTTTGGCCAATGATGAGTTGAGGATAACAAGATGACTCAGTGCGTGATCTAAAATGCTATCTGAATCCACGATCAATGCTAAAACACCTTATATTTATGAATATAAATAGGGTGTTAATACTATAATTCTCTTAAATCCCCAATATATATATATCAACTTATTGAAAAAATAATAAGTTCTCTCTCATTATAGAAAGAGGAAAGTTAAAGTGAAAATATTATTTTATTAAAAAATCATGAAAAAAACAATGCAGAAAAAAGATTTTTTAATATTTTATAAATGTTTGAAATAATTTTAGAAAAATCACTGATCAATCTTAACTGTGTTATTAATTTTTAAAATTTTGATAAATTTAACTTCCACGGTTTATTATTCACCTTTAGTTTATGTACATGAAAAGAGTTATAATCGTAAAAAGTCAAATTTAATACTATAAAAATAAGATTTAATTATGGTATTGTTATTTCTTTAATATTTTTCTTTTAAATTAAGGAAATTATATTAATATTTTTGATGTAATAATGTGTTTGTCTCCTTCTAGGAAATATATAACCACATATTTTTTAAACGACGTAGTTGCACTTGCAATGTATGGTAAGAGTTTTACATCAAACTGCAAAGTTTGAGTTCTTAAGATGAGAGAATCTTTCTTTTGATATTAAGTGATAATATTAGAATACAAAATTGTTTTTTCATGAGATTACATTTTTTACACAAACTGCGGAAGTCGTGGTCTATTGAAAATCTAAATCAGTCGCATTTCGCACACTGCATTAATATGTTTATATACTTTGTTTTTGTTGCGACAAAACTTTGAGAATCCGTTTTGACCTAAATCAGTGATTCTCAAACTTTCAATACTCGCGCCCCCCTCTTCGTTTCGGCGATATTGTATATTTTTATTATTTTTAAATGAAAGAATATTTGACATCCTTTTCCAATACACTTACTATTTTGAAAGTTTATATCTTTCCTTCATGATTTTTAAACAAAATTGATTTATTTATGTTCTCGAAACACTTGGCATTTAAGCATTGCTCGTAGCGTGAAATATCATTTTACGTCACCCACTGAGTCAAACTGAAGATCCATTTACAGATCTTTGACCAAAGTAACACTGGATTCGAACTCAAAGCCCTTCGCGTAAACAGCTAATGATTTAACCTCTCACTCACCTAGCTACATGAAAGCTTAACTTATACTAAACTTAATTTGTAGCTTCATCACAAAGAACTCGTGTACAATTATACTTGCCTGAGTTTTGAGATCTCTGGGTTTTTTTTAGATTTATCCACATCTTTTTTGTTTTATGGCAATTGTTCATTTTTCTAGAATAAAAAATTAAGTCTAAACAAGACTTAAATTTACTGTTAATCTTTTTTGAGATAGGGACAAGAAACTGGAGTTCTCTTTCCTTGAAAATTTCCGGAACCTCAAAGAGGAGGAAAAGAAACCTTCGAAACAGGATGAGGGGAAATATCTACTTAATGTAAAGAAATGAATCAATAGAAAGGAATTAAAACAATATAAAATTGCACAAATTGAATCAATTGTTGTTCTGGAAAAAGTGCTAAACTTATAAAATTACATACATATTTTTACGTTAAATATGTATAAGAACTACTTTATGCATTTTTCCTTTTAAAACATACTTCAGAATTTTGATAATGAAAAAATCATTTTCTTAAGTTAAAACCATTTCCTCTAATTTTTTTCTATATTAGTAAAAATTTTTTATATTTGTATAGTCATATTGAAAGAAAATTTAATTTTTTTTTTAAAAAAATGCTTTATTAATTTTTTAAATTTTTTTCAGAAAATTACTTCATTCTTTCGGGTATCTCAGAAAAGGATTGGTATTGATTAGTTTTGCTCTCAAAACATAGAATAGTTAGTATTACTCGACTAATAATATTATTTTCCTCCATACAAAATGTCTAAACCGAAGCTGAATGAATTACTTTTTTTTAATGTATCTCCTATCATCAGAAATTTTAAATCGATTCAACCAAAAAATGATAAAAATAAGACAAAAACAATTTTTTACACAACGGCATGTGATGTTTGTAAAGTATAAAGAAAAAATATTTATCTCTGTATTCTTTTTTCGAGTATTTCTTATAAATCAGCTTAAAATTTGAATTTAAGCATTTTCGTTTTTTTCTCGAATTCTTGAATGACATTTTTTTCATGATGGATGGATAAATATTTAATGTAAAAAGGAGAGTTTTACGTATTTATGTCCCTGTGAATTATTATTTTTATTATTTCTTCGATATCTTTATTCTGAATTTTACAAAAGTGAATGACAGATTTCAATTTTTCTTAAAATAATGGCAAAAGTATGTATTGATACGACCAAAGATACCACACACAGCTTTTTCATCCATTTATATTCAAAGTATGCCATAATTCAAAAGTGCAGTTCAATTGCAAACGAATGTGCCACAGGTTTACGTAATTCATTGAAGAATAGTTCAGTCTAACTAATAATCTCATCGTATTGGATTCATTGTCAGGAAAGTAACTTTACTGAATTCAGAAAAAGTATTTCTCGAGGGCTTTCCTATTTTATCAATTATTCATATTATTATTATTATCTTTTTTCTCTCGAATGTAATCTTAGTGAATTCAGAATACGTATATCGTGAGAGTTTTCCTATTTTGTAATAACAACAATAATAATAATAATAAAAATAATTATTATTTGGTTTTATTTCTAATTCGAAAAAATCTCTAAAACAGCGTTTCTCAAACTATGGGGTGCACCCCCCTTGAGGAGCGTGATAACTCTACAAGGGGGGCGCGAGCATATTGAAAAGTTGAAAACTAAAGATTATTCAAAACATTATTAATTTACTGAAAGTAAACAAACAAAATACTTTCTGAAATAATAAAAAACAAAACACACACACATTTACACTGATATAATACACATAAAAATATCTGTACTGTACAATAAGTATTGTTAAATTAATAATGAAACACAAACTTAAAAACAAGTTTGATAATTACCAGTGACCCTATGGGCTTGTATTGACACTTATCTTGATGATTTGTATGGTTTATGATGAATTCCTTAACTACCGATTAAAAATAACGCGGTTTGGTCCCCAATGCCACGGTTTTCCAAGTAGACGCGCGTATTTTGATGGGGGGTTGTAGAAAAGGAATAAATAAGCAAAATCCACTGAAATAAGTAAATCCTTTACAATGACTGTCAAGGTCCTTTTATTGCATTCCAAAGCCTTAGGAATAATTTTATGGATAGCAGTACACAGAAAAGATCGTACTTCTCTGATAGACATATATACGTTGAGAATTGTAATGCTTTGGCTGAGCGAGACGTTTATATACGTCAGTGGCACTTAAGAGGTTAAAGTCGTATTGTAGATTTCGCTTCAATGTATGTTATTAATGAATTCAGTACAATGTTATTGTATGGAGGTGGGGGTGAAAATGATGGTTGAATATTGAGTCGCGAGTATTGAAAGTTTGAGAAGCACTTCTCTAAAAATTATTCATGAAAAAAATGTTTAATTTGGAGATTATTTTTTTCGGTTTTATTCCATATAAATTCATGTCATTATTTTTTTAAATTAAGTTTCGACTTGTGTGAAGTCATTATTACATTAATTTCTTCTATGTATCCACAGAAAAAGTTGCATGCCTGCATTTAAAATTTCTAAATAAAATACTTTTGCTCGTTTTAACTTTTGTAATTATTCACATGAAATATTCTATTTTTGAAATCTTGCATAATTTTACTCCCTCAAAAATGAGTAATCTGGTTCTTTGGTGCTATTATTTATATATGTGTTTTAAATGTTGAATTACAACGAAAAGGAATTGCTACTTTAGGTTTTAAATTCTACTACTTAAACTGTCCTGTAACAAAAGAAGGCAACACTATTTAGTGGCCTAGGGTAGTAGTGTGCATTATTTTTCTTCACATATTCTAGAATAAACACATACGATGCGTATCCAAAATTAAAGATAATATTAATTTTGAATAAATTTTAGGTTTCTCAAATAACATGAGTCTCATATACCGTTACTGTCTACTGATATGTCGTATCATCTAGAAAAAATATCGTATTTCAGTGCAACATTAAGGTATCCGACTACATTCGGAACCGTGATTTTGCAAAAGCATATAAATGGATGATATTTACTGTCACTTAGATTATAAAATGTATATAAATTAATTTTACGAATAGTATTACAATAAAAAATTATTTAAGTACAATATTTTGACAAAAAATGAACATAAAATGACCCATTTTTAAAATATTCTCCTTTTGTGAAAAATGCTTCTATTATAATAATATTTTGCCTGTATTTAGCTCAGACCTCTGTACAGAGGCTCAAATAGCATTTTTGAAGTATATAACAGAAGTGAATTTATCCATATTTTACTGCAACAGGGTGGAGAAATTTTAAGGAAAAAACGCCGATAATTATTTTAATTGGTGCTAACTCTGAAAATAATGTGAATTTTTCAAAAGTCCTAGTTCAGCCTCTCTGGAGAAGTATTTACTTTATATAAGCACACACAAAATATTATTATTATAGAAGCATTTTTTATAAAAGGAAAACATTTTGAAAAAAGGTTATTCTAAATTAATTTTTTGCCGAAATATTGTTTTTAAATAATTTTTTTTTGTCAAAATGTCCTTAAAACATATTTATGCATGTGTTCTAATCTAAGTGACACTAAATATCATGAAAGTTATGACTTTATGTGCTTTTTTAATATCACGGTTCCGAACGTAGTCGTATACCTTAAGATAAATAAGCAAAAATAGCATATTGTCCTTTTTGGTTGTTAGATAATCTTCAATTAATTGGTTGCATAATACTTAAAAAGATATTAGATATATATAAGTACTCTAAAATAAACTCTCTGGGATTTTCTTAAAATTTAAAAGAAATTTTATGAGGAACAGAGTCAAAACATTATTTAGGGCCTAACAACTGAGGGGAAAAAAAGTAAAATAAATAAAAAAATCATGGAAAGTATTCTATTAAAAATAAACTTGCTTTCCTTCGCATAGTTTATATAAAATTGGAATAAATATTCCTTTAAATGTTGTATTTTTATAATAATTTCCAAGTACCTGCGAGTCATAAAGTTGTCATCAAAAACATTTTAACATTCCAATAAAATGTTTTTAAATAAAGTTTTTTAAAGTAAAAAAAAAGAAGAATACTAGCGAAGAATAATAGATTTCTATAAAATATTTTATTTACCAATGATTATGTCCGTAAAAATTAACATACAGTACACAAAAAAAGCCGACAATATATTGTGCTGAACAGACAATTTTTATTGTACATATTTCACAATTGAAGAAATAAAAACAATATTATTCGTACAAATTAAATCATTTGATGTTCTGGAATAAATGCTAAACTTATAAAATTAGATACATAGACTTATGATAATTTTATGTAAAAACTTTTTTATGTATATTTCATTTTTAAAAGTACTTCAGAATGTTGACTGTTTGAAGTATATTACCTTAAGTTGACGAGTACTTTGAGAAAATCACTTTTTGTTTCCTTTTTTAGTAAACTTTTTTCATGATTTAATATTAATATTAAAAGAAAATTTTTAAAATTTAAATAAAATACTTTATTAATTGTTTGATACTTTTAAAAAAATTACTTATTTTCTTCGGGTATCTCTGAAAAGGATTAGTATTGCCAAATTTTTTCTCGAAAATATGGAATATTTAGTATTACTCGACCCCGAAATATTAACATCCGCCATCCAAAATGTCATAACCGAAACTGAATGAATTACTTTTTTTCAATTTCTGTCCTTTCATCAGAATTTTTAAGAAGAATCAGTCGAAAACCAATAAAAGTGACACAAAAAATTTAACAGATGACTGAAAATACAATGTCAGTAAAATATAAATAATTAAAATTTATTTCTGATATTTTTTTTTCCCAGTAGTCCTTTTAATTTAGCCAAAAATTTGAATTTAATTTTTTCTTTACTTTCCGAGTTCTTTAATGACATTTTCCTCATGATGGAAGGATAAATTTTTAATTTAAAGGGGAGAGTTTTGCTTATTTATTTCCCTGAGAATTATTTTTTTTTTTACTTTTATGTATTTTTTTTTCGAATTATGCTGATTTCAAAGATAAACTTCAATTTTTCTCAAAATGATGGCAAAAGTATATATTAATAGGACTTCACGTTTCTCATCTACTTATGTCAAAGTAGTCCAGAATTTTTCCACCAGAGGCCGAATGTACCAGGGATTCGAAGTTAAAACCTTTCAAATTTAAGGTTTAACTTCAAACCACCTTGCTATAGGTTTACGCAAATCTTTGAAATATACTTCAATCTTTATAATAATATCTTCGTGTTCGAGATATTTTCCCGCAAGCAATTTTTCTGAATTAAAAGTAATTATTCCTGAAAATTAATCTTATTTGCTATAAGGAATATAATAGGAATAATATAGAAATATCTTTCTATTTTGGACCATTTATATTTATTTCACTGTTTATTTATATTTTCATTTGGTATCAACTTCAAATCATTATAATGTGATATGTACTATTTTTTCACAGAAAAAATTGCATGCATGTATTTAAAAACCCTAAATGTCCTAGAAAACCGTGTGTTTTTAACCATTGAAGAACTGTAGCAAGACTTAAGAGCAGCTGGCTCTTATGGCAACCAATACAAGACAAACTGTGGGCACGAGCAGCTTGGGTGACACATTGCATTTCAGAAAATAAGGAAAAACTTTAAGACACGCCATATGCCGTTGATCTCGAGTATAACCACTGCGAAATCTAGCAAGAGTAGTTTCATCTCGCCTATTTTTTGTCTCAAGCAAAGCAGCACCAAAATGGTTTCCTTCATACCACGCATGTACGGGGGCTTTCTTCCAAGAGAAACTGACATCTTATTTGACTCGTGTAGCATTTCTGAAAGAGTAAGACAGCCACCATGCATAGAATCTTTATGGCTGCACTCATGGTCCAAGTCATCTACAATCTCATTCCCACAGACATTCAAGTGCGATGGTACCCACTGAAAAAATATCGTAACATTGACACTCAAGCTATTTAAAAGCTGGACAATACTCTTTGTCATTCTGTCACCATGCCTCCACCGTTCAGATAGAAGATGAATAGAGCTGCGGCTATCACTGAATATCCAAATATTTGTATTGACACTCTCAGTAAAGCAAAATTTAAAAGTCTCCTCAATAGCTAAGAGTTCAGCCCGGAAAACTGAACAGTAGTCAGGATTTCTCTTACACATCCTAATACCATTCCTATTTTTGATGAAAATTCCACTGCCTCGAGACATCAACTATACCCATGCTGCCATCAGTATAGATCTGAAATGCGTTACATGGGACTTTATGAATAGTCTCCAAAGCAAGCCCCCTAAGGTAATCTAAGTTAAGTGCCCTTGTGAGTGTATGAGGATAATTTGGAATTAAAAAAACCAAGTTCATAGAACGACGCAGCAACATCCGTACAGCGGGCCAGAGAGACATATTCTACTTCTTTACGCAACCATTCCTCGCTTTCAGCATAACTGAACGGGCTTCCTCTCTTAAGGCGATGATTTTTGTGCCAATTGCGCACATAACTAGAGGTTCTGTGCTGGTCACCGTAACTGATGAGCTTGGCAAAATATTTAGCCAATAGATATCTACTTCGTAATCTGAGAGGTTGCAAGTCAGATTCATACAAAGCAATATCCCGCGGGCAGCTATTGGGAAGACCAGTGAGGAATCTGGCAGTGGAGAGTTGTACCCTTTTTATGTTATCTAGGTTGCTAGCAGAAGCAATCTGGTAGACCTGAACACCATATTCTAGGATAGGTCTCATGACAGCAATATATGTATTTCGAAGCATTCGAGCATCCGCTCCGCAGTCCTTGCCAGAAATATATTTTAAAATTTTCATTCTCTCTCTGTTTGCCTCTACAAACCAATCCAATATCCCTAGCTAAATGCATAACAGGCAAGAGGCAAAGTCAAACTTCAACCTTTGGTACCTCATGGTTTTGGACCTCATGAAGCTGCATCTTTCACCATAAAGACTCATGTTTTTACTTAAGTTTTTAAATTGTGCTACTTAAAGTGTCCTGTAATCCAGTTCTTCTCAATCTTTCCCTATTGGCGACCCAATGTTCAATCATAATTTTCATCTTGCCCCCCTCCACACAATAACAATGTATTGAATTAAATAATACTACATTTTGACACAAAAGCTACAGCACGGCATTAACCTCTGAAGCACCATCGACGTAGATAAACGTCTTGCTCAACCAAAGTCATAATTGCCCAGGACGTATATATACGTGTGTCTGAAGTACGATTCTTTCTGTGCAATGCTTTCCATAATGTTATTCCGAAGACTTTGGAATGCAATAAAAAGACCTTGACAGTGTTAACGAAAGATTTACTTATTTCAGAGGATTTTTTTATTTCTTCTTCTCCCCTCCCAATACATCACATACACGTACCTACATAGGAAACGGTGGCAGTGGGGATTGAATTCCGTAACTTTCAATCGGCAGTTAAGGGATTCATTATAAACCGTACAAAAATTACCAAGATAAATATTAATTTTTGGATAATTTTTTTTTATGTGACAAGCTCATGGTGTCACTGGTAACTATTAAACTTGTTCGTAACTTAGTATTGTTAAATTAATTGTAAAATGCATTGCGCATTACTGATATATTTATAAGTGTATTATATCAGTGTACAGGCGTATTTAATTTTTTATTATGTCAGAATGTATTTTGTTTGTTTACTTTCCATAAATTAATAGTTTTCCTAAATAATCTTTTATTTTCGACTTTTCAATATGCTCGCGTCCTCTCGCAGAGCTATCACGACCCCTAGGGGGGTGCGCCCCACAGTTTGAGAAACGCTTCTGTAACCAAAACAGAAAAGACTCTTTAGCAATTGAAGGTAGTAATGTGTGTTATGTTTTTCCTTGTATTCTAGAATAGCTTCATACGTATGCAAAATCAAAAAAAAATTGATTAAATTTTAACGTTTGAGTATTACTTTTCAGCTTCAAGTACCAATAATGTCTACTGATATGCCATACCATCCAATAAAAAAATAATGTTCTCCAAAATCTAATTAAGATAATAAGGTAAGAACAGCACATTTTCTTTTTCTGCTATTAGAGAGGCATGCCTGTATTGGTTGCATAATGCTTAAAATTTTGCTAATAAATTTTTAATTCTCTAAAAAGATTTTCAATGAATTTTTTAAATCAAGGAAATTTTCATGTAATAAGATATAGAGTCAAAATATTATTTATAAACTACCATCTCTGAGCATAAAAAAGTAAACTAAGTAATTCATAAATTTTATTCTATTTAACAATAAATGTGCATTATTTCTTATATTTTATATACAAACAGAATATAGTAGAATATTTTTCTGAACAGTTTTATATTTTATTATGATATTTAACATGCATCCGCTATTTATATTGTAGCCATCTGGTATTTTCTTACATTTTAGCTATATACAATATAGAGAGAACAGGATCATTACAAAATCATTTTAATTATTTCACTGTTAAAAAAGTACAAAAATGTTTGAAAGCAACTAGATAAAATGATGTGAATGATGGAATATGTTAGTATGCATTTCTTAAGCAGAAAAACAGACAAATGTCTTATAAATTTTTTTTACAAAAAAATGTCCTCTATTCTTGAGTTGTCTCCATTTTTTATGTCTATGTACGTGCAAGGGAAATGAAATGTAAGTTTTTAAAAACAATTCTAAATATTTGATTTTCTGAGTTTTTATTATTTAATTTTTTGCTTTGTGATTCGAACATTTCAAAAAATTATTTTCATATCAGATAAAGAAAAATACAGAAAAAAAATAGAAGACTTTTTTTCATATTTTTTAAATAAATATTTTTAATATATTGTTTTGCTTCGACTCTAAAATATTAAGGACATATTAGATTTTTTTCAGTAATGTTCCTAACTAACAAACACATGACTTTGGTATCAGATATGGTTTTACGTCATCCACAAAGTTAAAAGAGTTTTGTATCATCACAGGCCGCAGTCAATCGGTGTGACTCAAACTCTCAAACCCTCAAATTCCCAGTTCGTTTACAAATCACTGCGCTACAAGTTCATGGAAATTTATAATTTGGGCTAAAATATAACTTATATAAAATTTTATTATAGAAGGCATATCCATGTGTGTGTGGACATATACCTTAAGATCCTGATGTACATTTTTCAGATACTTTTTTCATTTTAATTCTTTCCTGCTTTTAACTTAAATCCTGCTCAGTAAAATAAAACCCAAGTAAATAATCTGAAAAAAGAAGTTTTCTTTTAAACCTGGATAAAACGGTTTTAGCTATGTCTTCCTTAGGTGTTGATAGACAAGCACACAAACCTAATGCTGGTATTTTCGACGAAATATCAAATATTTAAAAGCACTAAAAATAACTTTTCTTAAAAATATATTAAGAAGGTCAAAATGTGGGATTAGACGTATTTGCTTTGTTATTTTTTTCACTATTCCTTATAAATTTGATTTTTATAGCTATTTTTTTTGTGTGAACATACATCATTTACATCAAATTCCTGTAGAAAACGAAATGAATGATTTTATTTTTTTCCAACTGTTATATTTTTAACACAAAATTGTTGAATTACTGAAAATTATAAGAACTCCACAAATTATTTGATAAAAACAACTGCTATTATTGATTGTTACACGCTTGTTCTTTTAAAAAAAGTATTTAAATTTTTAACTATAATACATAAAGACCTAATTTAATCCAATTGTTTTCATTTCTGGAAAAAATTTCTTTCTGAATATATTTTTCTAGAATTGCTCACTGTGTTTAGTTGAAAAATTTACCATTTATTTGAAAAAAATAAATTAGGATACAAAAGACATATTAAGAGTTTAATGTTTTTGAAGGTATGAGTGTTTTCATTATTAGTCAAACAGTATTTCAAATTGCATACATTTTGAAAAATATCTGCATCCTCTTTTTATTAAGAAAAATTTCACTAGAGGACGTAAGCAACGGATGGTTTTCCATCTGACTCTAAGACTCATATAAAATATACATAAGTAAACAAAATGATGTCCCTCTTTTTGAAGATAATTCTTCGAGAACAGGATATTTCAAGTATAGTACGTGTTATCTAATAATTTTTCATGAAAGTCTAATTTTACTAGTATATTGTTCGCATGTCTGTACAATAAACTTGTGTAATAGTTCACGTATCGAAATGCAATTTATATATTTTTATTTGCAGTGCTAGTGGTCTACATTTTTCCTCAGGTTTGAAATTTTATATTTATAAATATAAAAATTTATTGAAATGAAACATGTCTACGAAAACATTCGAAAAGGGATTTTCGGAATCTTTTCATGATTTTACATTTATTTTGAAAAAAATTTATATCAAAATGAGGAAAATTCTATGCTTTTTATGTCCCGCACGAATTTATTTTACATATTATTCCTTTGAAATTTTTTATATAAAATGTATTAATCTTAAATATATTCGCATTCTTTCAAAAAGGCACATTTCTGGCATAGCTTAAAGATTCAAATATTATTTGATACCATCCCCGGAGTCAAACATCACAACAAAATTCATGCCTTGCCGACCAAAGCAATGCAGGATTTCAACTTCAAGCCCATCGCATTAACGACTCACTCTCTAGTTGTCCTCCAACCTATAGAGCCACAAAAGCATAAATTCTTCGTTCATACTAACTCGTAACATTTTTACAATCAAAACATTATCAGTTATAGTCCTCTGACGTCGTTTCGACAGTTCATTGTAGAACTATCTGAAATATTTTTTAATTTAGACCCTTCTTTCGTTACACAAGTAGTTATTTTTCTCAGAATTTAACTTCTTACTTAGTAATTACACCTCTTGGTAAAATTGTAGAATATAAATATTTAAAATATTTTTTTTTTGTTTCTGAAAAATTGTTTTGCAAGTATTGTTTCACTTTTTATTGAAACATTAATTTAATTTTCCATTGTTAACAGAGTTTTTAGTGCTTTTAATTTCATCACCAAAGTAGAAATTTCAAAAATTAGTCCGAAAATTAACTTTTTACCTGGGGTTATATTCATCCGTATTTTGTAAAAGGTAGAGATGTATTTATTTTATTTTGTTCTCATGCATTCTTTCTAGGATATTCAGTTACAACAACCACGAAGTCGAAATTCAAAAAACGAATAACTTGAAAAAAAATATAAAATTACCTAAAATGGCCTTTTGTTTTATTATTAAAATACTCAAAGCTTTAGAGAAACTTTTCCCGTTTCAAGTTGTTTTTTTTTTTAGCTATATGAAAAGTTCGAAGAATAGAAATATATAAAAATATTCTCTGTGATTTTATTTTTCAGCTATTTTCCTTTTATTACCGAAAGTATAAATTTAATTATTTTTCTCTCTTGATTGCATTTTTTTGATGAATTTCGTTCATGATAATAGAAAATTTTTAATTTTACAAAAAAAAGTTTTATTTGTATTTTTACTGAAAATTATTTTTTTCTTTTTACACTTACAAATATCTTTACATTTGAAAATTGCTTAAAAAAAAAAATAAGGATTCAATTTATTTTCATACACAAATAGACGATGCAAGTAGCGTATATATTGCTAAGCGGCTTCAGGTATATTCATTTTCATCATCTACGAAGTCAACTGAGACGAAGTTAACTGAGGGAAAGGTTTATGTCATCACAGGCCGCCATAAGCCGGTGATTCGAACTCAGAATCTTTCGCATTCAAAGCTCGACTTCAAACCACTAAGCTATAGGCTGATGAATACATTTTTATTATTTGCGCTTAAATTTAAATTATAAACTATTATTTAAGGCATTTTCATGTGCGGAAATACGTAACCTGATGTCTAATTATATTTGATTTAGGTACTTTTTTTCGTTTTTGTACTTCGCTGAATTTATCTTATATCTTGCTCAGTAAATTATAAATAATATTATATATTCTAAAATCAGCATTATTTGTCAGGGCTTCAAACTGGAATTGAACTGAAAACTGGAAAATCTGTTATTTTTTCACTTTTTATTACCGAAAAAGTATAAATTTAATTATTTTTCTCTGTTGATTGCATTTTTAATGAATTTCGTTCATGATAATAGAAAATTTTTTAGTTTTACAAAAAAAAGTTGTATTTGTATTTATACTGAAAATTAATTTTTTCACTTACAGATATCTTTACATTTGAAAATTGCTTCAATAAAAAGAAGGATTCATTTTATTTTCATACACAAATAGACGACGCAAGTAGCGTATATATTGCTAAGCGACCTCAGGTATATTAATTTTCATCATCTACGAAGTGAATGAGGGAAAGGTTTATGTCATCACAGGCCGCCATAAGCCGGTGATTCGAACTCAGAATCTTTCGCATTCAAAGCTCGACTTCAAACCACTAAGCTATAGGCTGATGAATACATTTTTATTATTTGCGCTTAAATTTAAATTATAAACTATTATTTAAGGCATTTTCATGTGCGGAAATACGTAACCTGATGTCTAATTATATTTGATTTAGGTACTTTTTTTCGTTTTGTACTTCGCTGAATTTATCTTATATCTTGCTCAGTAAATTATAAATAATATTATATTCTAAAATCAGCATTATTTGTCAGGGCTTCAAACTGGAATTGAACTGAAAACTGGAAAATCTGTTATTTTTTCACTTTTTATTACCGAAAAAGTATAAATTTAATTATTTTTCTCTGTTGATTGCATTTTTAATGAATTTCTTTCACGATAATAGAAAAATTTTTAATTTTACAAAAAAGTTGTATTTGTATTTTTACTGAAAATTAATTTTTTTTTACACTTACAGATATCTTTACATTTGAAAATTGCTTCAATAAAAAGAAGGATTCATTTTATTTTCATACACAAATAGACGACGCAAGTAGCGTATATATTGCTAAGCAGCCTCAGATATATTCATTTTTATCATCTACAAAGTCAATGAGGGAAAGGTTTATGTCATCACAGGCCGCCATAAGCCGGTGATTCGAACTCAGAATCTTTCGCATTCAATGTTCGACTTCAAACCACTAAGCTATAGGCTGATGAATACATTTTATTATTTGCGCTTAAATTTAAATTATAAACTATTATTTAAGGCATTTTCATGTGCGGAAATACGTAACCTGATGTCTAATTATATTTGATTTAGGTACTTTTTTTCGTTTTTGTACTTCGCTGAATTTATCTTATATCTTGCTCAGTAAATTATAAATAATATTATATATTCTAAAATCAGCATTATTTGTCAGGGCTTCAAACTGGAATTGAACTGAAAACTGAAAATCTGTTATTTTTTCACTTTTTATTACCGAAAAAGTATAAATTTAATTATTTTTCTCTGTTGATTGCATTTTTAATGAATTTCTTTCATGATAATAGAAAATTTTTAATTTTACAAAAAAAGTTGTATTTGTATTTTTACTGAAAATTAATTTTTTTTTTACACTTACAGATATCTTTACATTTGAAAATTGCTTCAATAAAAAGAAGGATTCATTTTATTTTCATACACAAATAGACGACGCAAGTAGCGTATATATTGCTAAGCGGCCTCAGGTATATTAATTTTCATCATCTACGAAGTCAATGAGGGAAAGGTTTATGTCATCACAGGCCGCCATAAGCCGGTGATTCGAACTCAGAACCTTTCGCATTCAAAGTTCGACTTCAAACCACTAAGCTATAGGCTGATGAATACATTTTTATTATTTGCGCTTAAATTTAAATTATAAACTATTATTTAAGGCATTTTCATGTGCGGAAATACGTAACGTGATGTCTAATTATATTTGATTTAGGTACTTTTTTTCGTTTTTGTACTTCGCTGAATTTATCTTATATCTTGCTCAGTAAATTATAAATAATATTATATATTCTAAAATCAGCATTATTTGTCAGGGCTTCAAACTGGAATTGAACTGAAAACTGGAAAATCTGTTATATTTTTTCCCTTTTCTTACCGAAAAATTATAAATTTATTATTTTTCTCTGTTGATTGCATTTTTAATGAATTTCGTTCATGATGATAGAAAAATTTTTAATTTTACAAAAAAAAGTTGTATTTGTATTTTTACTGAAAATTAATTTTTTTTTACACTTACAGATATCTCTACATTTGAAAAATGCTTCAATAAATAGAAGGATTCATTTTATTTTCATACACAAATAGACGACGCAAGTAGCGTATATATTGCTAAGCAGCCTCAGATATATTCATTTTTATCATCTACAAAGTCAATGAGGGAAAGGTTTATTTCATCACAGGCCGCCATATGCCGGTGATTCGTACTCAGAACCTTTCGCATTCAATGTTCGACTTCAAACCACTAAGCTATAGGCTGATGAATACATTGTTATTATTTGCGCTTAAATTTAAATTATAAACTATTATTTAAGGAATTTTCATGTGCGGAAATACGTAACGTGATGTCTAATTATATTTGATTTAGGTACTTTTTTTCGTTTTTGTACTTCGCTGAATTTATCTTATATCTTGCTCAGTAAATTATAAATAATATTATATATTCTAAAATCAGCATTATTTGTCAGGGCTTCAAACTGGAATTGAACTGAAAACTGGAAAATCTGTTATTTTTTCACTTTTATTACCGAAAATTATAAATTTAATTATTTTTCTCTGTTGATTGTATTTTTAATGAATTTCTTTCACGATAATAGAAAATTTTAATTTTAAAAAAAAAAGTTGTATTTGTATTTTTACTGAAAATTAATTTTTTTTTTACACTTACAGATATCTTTACATTTGAAAATTGCTTCAATAAAAGAAGGATTCATTTTATTTTCATACACAAATAGACGACGCAAGTAGCGTATATATTGCTAAGCAGCCTCAGATATATTCATTTTTATCATCTACAAAGTCAATGAGGGAAAGTTTTATGTCATCACAGGCCGCCATAAGCCGGTGATTCGAACTCAGAACCTTTCGCATTCAAAGTTCGACTTCAAACCACTAAGCTATAGGCTGATGAATACATTTTTATTATTTGCGCTTAAATTTAAATATAGAAACTATTATTTAAGGCATTTTCATGTGCGGAAATACGTAACCTGATGTCTAATTATATTTGATTTAGGTTATTTTTTTCTTTTTTGTACTTCGCTGAATTTATCTTATATCTTGCTCAGTAAATTATAAATAATATTATATATTCTAAAATCAGCATTATTTGTCAGGGCTTCAAACTGGAATTGAACTGAAAACTGGAAAATCTGTTATTTTTTCCTTTTATTACCGAAAAAGTATAAATTTAATTATTTTTCTCTGTTGATTGCATTTTTAATGAATTTCGTTCATGATAATAGAAAATTTTTAATTTTACAAAAAAAAGTTGTATTTGTATTTTTACACTTACAGATATCTCTACATTTGAAAATTGCTTCAATAAATAGAAGGATTCATTTTATTTTCATACACAAATAGACGACGCAAGTAGCGTATTTATTGCAAAGCGGACTCAGGTATATTAATTTTCATCATCTACGAAGTCAATGAGGGAAAGGTTTATGTCATCACAGCGCCATAAGCCGGTGATTCGAACTCAGAATCTTTCGCATTCAAAGCTCGACTTCAAACCACTAAGCTATAGGCTGATGAATACATTTTTATTATTTGCGCTTAAATTTAAATTATAAACTATTATTTAAGGCATTTTCATGTGCGGAAATACGTAACCTGATGTCTAATTATATTTGATTTAGGTACTTTTTTTCGTTTTTGTACTTCGCTGAATTTATCTTATATCTTGCTCAGTAAATTATAAATAATATTATATATTCTAAAATCAGCATTATTTGTCAGGGCTTCAAACTGGAATTGAACTGAAAACTGGAAAATCTGTTATAGTTTTTCCCATTTCTTACCGAAAAAGTATAAATTTAATTATTTTTCTCTGTTGATTGCATTTTTAATGAATTTCTTTCACGATAATAGAAAATTTTAATTTTACAAAAAAAAAGTTGTATTTGTATTTTTACTGAAAATTAATTTTTACACTTACAGATATCTTTATTTGAAAATTCGCTTCAATAAAAGAAGGATTATTTTATTTTCATACACAAATAGACGACACAAGTAGCGTATATATTGCTAAGCACCTCAGATATATTATTTTTATCATCTACAAGTCAATGAGGGAAAGGTTTATGTCATCACAGGCCGCATATAAGCCGGTGATTCGAACTCAGAATCCTTTCCATTCAATGTCGACTTCAAACCACTAAGCTTATAGGCTGATGAATACATTTTTATTATTTGCGCTTAAATTTAAATTATAAACATTATTTAAGGCATTTTCATGTGCGGAAATACGTAACCTGATGTCTAATTATATTTGATTTAGGTACTTTTTCGTTTTGTACTTCGTGAATTTATCTTATATCTTGCTCAGTAAATTATAAATAATATTATATATTCTAAAATCAGCATTATTTGTCAGGGCTTCAAACTGAATTGAACTGAAAACTGGAAATCTGTATTTTTTCACCTTTTATTACCGAAAAAGTATAATTTAATTATTTTTCTCTGTTGATTGCATTTTTAATGAATTTCGTTCATGATGATAGAAAAATTTTTTTAAATTTTTCAAAAAAATTGTATTTGTATTTTTTTCAAAACCCCTTTCAATATCCTTTTCATTTTTAAAAATTTCTTCAATAAAAGAAGGAAATTAAATTTTTTTTTCATACACAAATAGACGACGCAAAATAGCGTATTTTTTTTGCAAACGGCCCCAGGTATATTAATTTTCATCATCTCGAAGTCAAAGAGGGAAAGGTTTTTTATTGGGTCCCAAAAGCCGCCATAAGCCGGGTTTTTTTCGAACTCAGAATCTTTCGCCATTTTAAAATCGACTTCAAACCACTAAGCTATAGGCTGAAGGCCCATTTTATTATTTGGTTTAAAATTTTAAAATTTTAAAAAAATTTTTTTAAAAAGGGATTTTCGTGGGGAAATCGAACCTGATTTTAATTTTGGTTTTTTTTTATTTTTTCTTTTTTTTACTTCCTGAATTTTTTATATTTTCTCAGTAAATTATAAATAAATATTAATATTCTAAAATCAGCATTATTTGTCAGGGCTTCAAACTGGAATTGAACTGAAAACCCCAAAAACTGTTATTTTTCCCTTTTTTACCGAAAAGTATAAAATTTATTATTTTTTTCTGTTGATTGCATTTTTTAATTTCCTTCATGATAATAGAAAATTTTTAATTTTAAAAAAATTTTTTTTATTTTTTTTAAAAAAATTAAATTTTTTTACCTTACAATACACATTTTAAAAAAAAGCTTTTTAAAAAAAAAGGGTTATTTATTTTTAAAAATAAGAGCAATAGGATTATTCTACGCCCCAAAAAATTTTTCAAAAAATTTTAAAAAATTTTTTACACCCCAAAAGCCCTTTTTAAATTTTTGCTTAATTTATTAAAATAAGCTTTTGGTGATGAATATTTTTTTTTTTTTCGTTTAAAATTTAAAATTTAACTTTTCTTTTATTGGGGGAAATTTAAACCGTGTTAATTTTTTATTTATAATTTTTTCGTTTTTGTACTTCCCGAATTTACTTAATTTTAAAAATTTTTTTTTTATTCCAAAAAAAAAATTTTTTGTGGGTTAAAAAAAAAAACTTATTAAAATTTTTTTTTAAAAAAAAATATAAAATTTTTATTTTTTCCCGGATTATTTTTTAATTTCTTTTCAATTTAAAAAAATTTTTTTTTAAAAAAAGGTAGTATTTTTTACAAAATTAATTTTTTAATTCAATTTTTTCATTTAAAAAAAATAAAAAAAAAGGTTATTTTATTTTTTTTCAAATAGACGACCAATGCTTTTTGCCAAAACCCCAATATTCTTTTTTTTTATTAAAAAATGGGGAAAGGGTTTATTAAAAAAGGGGGGTATTCGAATCAGAATTGCATTAAATTTTATTAAAAACTTTTTTTTTTTAAAAATTTTTTTTTTTGCGCTTTAAAATTTTAAAATTTTAAATTTTTTTAAATTTTAAATTTTTGGAAAAAAAACCCGGGGTTTAAAATTTTTTTTGTTTTTTTTTTTTTTTTAAAATTTTTTTTTTTTTGGGTAAAATTTAAAAAATTTTAAATTTTAAAAAAATTTTTTTTTCAAAAAAGGATTGAATAAAATGAAAATTTTTTAATTTTTATTTTTTCCAAAATAAAATTTAATTATTTTTTGGATTCATTTTTTTAATTTTCAAAAAAAAATTTTTATTTTACAAAAAAAATTTATTTTATTTTTATAAAAAAATTTTTTTTTCCCCGCTTTTTTTGAAAAATTTCAAAAAAAGGGTTCATTTTATTTTTAAAAAAATTTTCCCCAATACTTTTTATTTGCCTTTTTTTTTTTTTTCAAATTTAAAAAAAGGGGAAAGGTTTTTTCCCCCCCTTTTTGGGTTTGAACTTTTTTTGATTAAAGCTGATTAAACCATATTTGGGTATAATAATTTTATTATTTGCCAAATTTTTAAAAATTTTTAATTTTTTTAAATTTTTAATGGGAAAAAATTTTTTTTTTTTTTTGGAAATTTTTTTTTTCTCGTGAAATTTTTTTTTTATATTTTTCATAAATTTTAAAAAATTTAATAAAAAAAAGTTTTTTTGTATTAAATAATTAATAAAAAAAATTTTTTTAATTTTTTTTTTTAAAAAAAAATAAAAAATTTTTTTTTTCCTTTTTTGCATTTTTTGAATTTCGCATGATATAAAAATTTTTTATTTTCAAAAAGGTTTTTTTTTTAGAAAATTAAATTTTTTTTTCCCCCTTACAGTAACTTTGAAAAATTTTCTTCAATAAAAGAAATTCATTTTTTTTTATAAAAATGAGACCCTTTTTTTTTTTTTTTTTTTTTTTTTTTTTTTTTTTTTTTTTTTTTTTTTTTTTTTTTTTTTTTTTTTTTTTTTTTTTTTTTTTTTTTTTTTTTTTTTTTTTTTTTTTTTTTTTTTTTTTTTTTTTTTTTTTTTTTTTTTTTTTTTTTTTTTTTTTTTTTTTTTTTTTTTTTTTTTTTTTTTTTTTTTTTTTTTTTTTTTTTTTTTTTTTTTTTTTTTTTTTTTTTTTTTTTTTTTTTTTTTTTTTTTTTTTTTTTTTTTTTTTTTTTTTTTTTTTTTTTTTTTTTTTTTTTTTTTTTTTTTTTTTTTTTTTTTTTTTTTTTTTTTTTTTTTTTTTTTTTTTTTTTTTTTTTTTTTTTTTTTTTTTTTTTTTATTATTTGGCTTAAATTTAAATTATAAACATATAAGGAAATTTCATGTCGGAAATACGTAACCTGATGTCTAATTATATTTGATTTAGGTACTTTTCGTTTTTGTACTTCGCTGAATTTATCTTATATCTTGCTCAGTAAATTATAAATAATATTTATATTCTAAAAAACAGCATTATTTGTCAGGGGTTCAAACTGGAATTGAACTGAAAACTGGGAAAATCTGTTATTTTTTCACTTTTTATTAATGAAAAAGTATAAATTTAATTATTTTTTTCTGTTGATTGCATTTTTAATTTAATTTCTTTTACGATAATAGAAAATTTTTAATTTTTCAAAAAAAGTTGTATTTGTATTTTTACTGAAAATTAATTTTTTTTTACACTTACAGATATCTTAAATTTAAAAATTTCTTCAATAAAAAGAAGGATTCATTTTATTTTCATACACAAATAGACGACCAAGTAGCGTATATATTGCTAACAGCCTCAGATATATTCATTTTATCATCTACAAAGTCAATGAGGAAAAGTTTATTCATCACAGCCCCCATAAGCGTGATTCGAACTCAGAACCTTTCGCATTCAATGTTCGACTTCAAACCACTAAGCTATAGGCTGATGAATACTTTTATTATTTGCGCTTTAAAATTTAAAATAAACTATTATTTAAGGCATTTTTTCAAAAGTGGAAAAACGGAACGTGATGTCTAATTATATTTGATTTAGGTACTTTTTTCGTTTTGTATTCGCTGAATTTATTTTATCTTGCTCAGTAAATTATAAATAATATAATATTCTAAAATCAGCATTATTTGTCAGGCTTCAAACTGGAATTGAACTGAAAACTGAAAATCTGTTATTTTTTCACTTTTATTACCGAAAAGTATAAATTTAATTATTTTTTCTCTGTTGATTGCATTTTTAATGAATTTCGTTCATGATAATAGAAAATTTTTAATTTTACAAAAAAAAGTTGTATTTGTATTTTTACTGAAAATTTATTTTTTTACACTTACAGATATCTTACATTTGAAAATTGTTCAATAAAAGAAGAATTCATTTTATTTTCATAACACAAATAGACTGACGCAAGTAGCGTATTATTGCTAAACGCCTCAGGTATAATTTTCATCATCTACGAAGTGATGAGGGAAAGGTTATATGTCATCACACGCCGCCATAAGCCGGTGTTTCGAACTCAGAATCTTTCGCATTCAAAGCTCGACTTCAAACCACTAAGCTATAGGCTGAGAATACATTTTATTATTTGCGCTTAAATTTAAATTATAAACTATTATTTAAGGATTTTCATATCGGAAATACGTAACGTGATCTAATTATATTTGGTTTTGGTACTTTTTTCGTTTTTTTACTTCGCTGAATTTATCTTATATCTTGCTCAGTAAATTATAAATAATATTAATATTTCTAAAATCAGCATTATTTGTCAGGGCTTCAAACTGGAATTGAACTGAAAAAATGAAAAAACTGTTATTTTTTTCTTTTTTTTACCGAAAAAGTATAAAATTTTTTTTTTTTTTTCTCTGTTGATTGCATTTTTAATGAAATTTTGTTCATGAAATAGAAAAATTTTTAATTTTACAAAAAAAAATTGGTATTTTTATTTTTTCTGAAAAAATTTAATTTTTTTTTACACTTACAGATATCCCACATTTTTTAAAATTGCTTTAATAAAAAAAAGAATTTCCCTTTTTTTTTTCATAAACAAATAGACGGGCGCAAAGTAGCGTGTTTATTGCTAAGCGGACTCAGGTATATTAATTTTCATCATCTACGAAGTCAATGAGGGAAAGGTTTATGTCATCACAGGCCGCCATAAGCGGTGATTCGAACTCAGAATTCCTTTTTTTCCCCATTCAAAAACTCGACTTTTCCCCCCTAAGCTTAGGCTGGGTGAATACATTTTTTTTATTTGCGCTTTAAAATTTTAAAATTTTAAACCCATTATTTAAGGCATTTTCATTTTGCGGAAATACGTAACCTGATGTCTTTAATTTTATTTGGATTTAGGTAATTTTTTTTGTTTTTTTACTTCGCTGAATTTATCTTATATCTTGTTCAGTAAATTATAAATAATATTATATATTCTTTAAAAACAGCATTATTTGTCAGGGCTTCAAACTGGAATTGAACTGAAAACTGGGAAAAACTGTTATTTTTTCCCTTTTTTTTACCGAAAAAATTTTTAAATTTAATTATTTTTTTCTGTTGATTGCATTTTTTAAAGAATTTCGTTCATGATAATAGAAAATTTTAAATTTTTCAAAAAAAAAAATTTATTTGTATTTTTACCGAAAAATAATTTTTTTTTTTTTTCACTTTCAGGTCTTTCATTTTTTAAAATTGTTTTAATAAAAAAAAGGATTATTTTTTTTTCATACACACAAATAGACGACGCAAGTAGGGGTATATATTGGGGAAGCGACCTCGGGGATATTAATTTTCATCATGAAGAAAGGGAAAGAGAGAAAGGTTTTTGTCATCACAGGGGCCCCCAAAAAGCCCGGGGATTCCCAACTCAAACCGCATTCAATGTTCGACTTTTAAACCACTAAGCTATAGGCTGATGAATAAATTTTTTTTATTTGCGCATAAATTTTAATTATAAACTATTATTTAAGGCATTTTCATGTGCGGAAATACGGAACCTGATGTCTAATTATATTTGATTTAGGTACTTTTTCGTTTTGTAGGAATTTTATTTTTTTATCTTGCTCAAATAAATTATAAATAAATTTTATATGCTAAAATCAGCATTATTTGTCAGGGGCTTCAAACTGGGAAATTTAACTGAAAACTGGAAAAAACTGTTATTTTTTTCCCCCTTTTTTACCGAAAATGTATAAAATTTAAATTTTTTTTCTCTGTTGATTGCATTTTTTTAAAGAATTTCGTTCATGATAAAAAGAAAAATTTTTTTTTTTTACAAAAAAAAAGTTAAATTTGTATTTTTTCTGGGAAAAATTTTTTTTTTTTTACACTTACAGATATTTTTTTAAATTTTAAAATTGCTTCAATAAAAAAAAGGATTCATTTTTTTTCATAAAACAAATAGACGACGCAAGTAGCGTTTTATATTGCTCTAAAACGGCCTTAATTATATTCAAATTTTTTCATCTACAAAGTCAACTGAGGGAAAAAATTTATTTCCATCACAGGCCGCTATAAAAACCGGGGTTCTAAATCAGAACCTTTTTTATTCAATGTTCGACTTCAAAAACCCCTAAGCTATAGGCTGATGAATACATTTTTATTATTTTTCGCTTAAAATTTTTAAAATTTTTAAATATTATTTAAGGCATTTTTTACGGGGGAAATACGTAACCTGTTGTGTAATTTATATTTGATTTAAAGGACTTTTTTTTTGTTTTGTACTTCGCTGAATTTATCTTATATCTTTTCTCAGTAAATTTTTAAATAATATTTTATATGCTAAAAAACAGCATTATTTGTCTGGGCTTCAAACTGGGAAATTTAACTGAAAAATGAAAAATCTGTTATTTTTCTTTTTTTATTTCCGAAAAGTATAAATTTTATTTTTTTTTTTTGTTGATTGCATTTTTTAATTTAATTTCGTTCATGATAATAGAAAAAATTTTAATTTTTCAAAAAAAAATTTTATTTTTATTTTTACTGAAAATTAATTTTTTATTACACTTACAGATATCCTACAAATTTTAAAATTGCTTTAATAAAAAAAAGAATTCATTTTTTTTTTCATAAAAAATAGACGACGCAAGTAGCGTGTTTATTGCTAAGCGGACTCAGGTATATTAATTTTCATCATCTACGAAGTCCCAAAGAGGGGAAAAAGGGTTTTTGTCATCACAGGCCGCCATAAGCTGGGGATTCGAACTCAGAATCTTTGCAAAATTTAAAGCTCGACTTCAAACCACTAAGCTATAGGCTGATGAATACATTTTATTTTTTTTAAATTATAAACCTTTTTTTAAGGCATTTTCATGTGGGAAAAACGGGAACCTGATGTCTAATTTTTTTTGATTTAGGGACTTTTTTCGTTTTTTTACTTCGCTGAATTTATCTTTTATCTTGTTTAGTAAATTATAAATAATATTATATATTCTAAAAAACAGCATTATTTGTCGGGGTTTTAAAATGGGGAAATTTAACTGAAAACTGGGAAAATCTGTTATTTTTTTTTCCCCTTTTTTTACCGAAAAATTTTTAAATTTAATTTTTTTTCCCGTTGATTGCAATTTTTTAATGAATTTCGTTCAAAAATAGAAAATTTTTTTTAATTTTTTCAAAAAATTTATTTGTATTTTTTCTGAAAATTAATTTTTTTTACACTTACAGGAAAATCTTTTTTTTAAATTTTAAAATTCTTTTAATAAAAAAAAGGATTCTTTTATTTTCCCTACACAAATAGAAAGACGCAAGTAGCGTATATATGGTTTTAAACAGCCTCAGATATATTATTTTTTTCATCTACAAAGTCAACTGAGGGAAAAAGGTTTATTTTTTCTCCAGGCCGCCATAAGCCTTTATTCGAAATCCAAAATTTTCGCATTCCAAATTTTGGGCTTCAAAAACCCCTAAATTTTAGGCTTTATGAATACATTTTTATTATTTGCGCTTAAAAATTTTAAATTTATAAACTATTATTTAAAAGGGATTTTCATGTGCGGAAATACGTAACCTGATGTCTAATTATATTTGATTTAGGTACTTTTTTTTGTTTTTTTACTTTTGCTGAATTTATCTTTTTTATCTTTTCTCATTAAATTATAAAAAAATAATTTTATATTCCCAAAACCGCATTTTTTGTCAGGGTTTTAAACTGGGAAATTTAACTGAAAAAATGAAAAAACTTTTTTTTTGGTTTTTTATTACCCGGGAAAAATATAAATTTAAATTATTTTTTTTCTGTTGATTACATTTTTAATGAATTTTTGTTCATGATAATAGAAAAATTTTTAAATTTTTAAAAAAAAAAAAAGTATTTTTTTTTTTACTGAAAAAAATTTTTTTTTCCTTACAGATATCCTACATTTGAAAATTGCTGCAATAAAAAAAAAGGATTCATTTTATTTTCAAAACACAAAAAATACACGCAAGTAGCGTATATATTGCTGGGAGCCTCAGATATATTCATTTTTTTCATCTACAAAGTCAGCTGGGGGGAAAAAGGGTTTTTTTTCATCACAGGCCGCCATAAGCCGGTGATTCGAACTCAGAACCTTTTCATTCAATGTTCGACTTCAAAACCACTAAGCTATAGGTTTATGAATACATTTTATTATTTGCGCTTAAATTTTTAAAAGATAAAAAATATTTTTAAAACATTTTTATGTCGGAAATACGTAACCTGATGTCTAATTATATTTGATTTAGGTACTTTTATTCGTTTTTGTACTTCGCTGGTTTTTCTTTATATCTTGCTCAAATAAATTATAAATAATATTATATATTCTAAAATCAGCATTATTTGTCAGGGGTTCAAACTGGAATGGAACTGAAAACTGGAAAATCTGTTATTTTTTATCAGAATAAAAATCGGAACCAAACAGAAAAAAAATATAGAGTGAGAGAGAGATTTATTTCGGTTCTGCAGATCTTTAGTCATTTTGTTACTGTAATCAACTTCGCACAATACTTTCTTATTTAACGTTTTAATATCACATAATTATCACTGTAATTGTATTGCTTCTTACTTTCCTATTTTGGAATTCACTAGTATTTTTCTGTTTCAGTTTCGCATGGAACTACTTGTGGAAGGGAAATTTATTCAGTTGAATGAACTGGAATTATAAATGATTTTTTTAAGAAAAAATGTCAGTCCGCGAAAAATATGTTTCACATCTCAGCATGCAATGGTCCACGAAAAAAAATGTTTGTATAGACTACTTAGATAGACAGACAACAATCATAAACCTAATTGTCAAATACGCGCGATTTTGATCATGTTAACCGGCATTATCGTACATGCTGATTAAAATAGCAATTCATATATTGTACAAATTAAAAAAAGGAATAAAATATTTTAAATTTTGATAGAATTACATTTTTTATTTATGATAGAATTATACTTTTAGTACAAATAAGAATATGCATAAAATTAAAATTATTTATTTGAAACTGTATCGAGAAAACCGTTATTACGAAAAAATTATGGTTCGAAACCCTGGTTTTTATCTTAGACCTGAACATGGGGATTATTTTACTAGACACTAGATAGATATTTATAACACTAGACAAGCATGCAACATCTACTTCTGGTGCTTTCGATGCGACATAAAATATTTAATTGGCATATATAATACATATATTTTTATCAGTACTGAAACTATCTTATAGAAATGAATACATATGGAATGTTATTGTACATTTGTCTTCTTAAAAAGTCTAATAAAGATCAAAGTAAATAGACATATTTTGCTTAATTATTTGATTTATTATCTTTTATCAATTTGATATTTATGTATTAAATATTTGAATATAACTGCATTTAGTAGAACACTATGCGTAGAAAGGAATATAAATAGTTTTTTTTTTTTTGTTGAAGTTATACTTCTTTTGGGGCGTTAGAGAGAGAAATAGGATGAGGGTAAAATTTTTCAATGTGCACGCACCCCGTCACGGATGCGAAAATCCTGTCTAGAAATATACAGAACGGGACAAATCATTCCCATCTTCGAAATTCTCAGAAAAATATTTCTCTTCACTTCCCTGAAGAAGGGTTTGAACCGGAGACCTCTCGATCTTCAGCTGAATGCTCTACCACTGAGCTATACACCCGCGTCAGCGAACCATTGCTTTGTATTCCGTAGGAACGTATACCAAAATGCTTTGTCTAGAAATATACAAAATGGGACAGATCATTCCCGCCTTCAAAATCCTCAAAAAAAAAAAGATTATCTTCTCACACTTCCCTGAAGAAGTCTCCCGGTTCGAACTGGGGACCACTCGATCTGCAGTCGAATACTCAACCACTGAGCTATACCCGCGTCAGCAAAACCCTTTTTGGCAGGTTCCGTGGGAAAGGATACGAAAATGTTTTTGTCTAGAATAATGAAAAAACGGACAGATCATTCCCCTTCCCCCCCTCATATTATTGGTCCTATTGTTCCATTGTTGGGGTGTTTAAATTTATTTATATCGTGATTATCTCAGGTTTGGCTGGTCCGACTGACTGAATGTTAGTATCGTTCACAACTCTGCTCGTGACCGCCTTTCGTCCTTGGCCCAGCTTGCCCTGCTAAAGATTTTTAGAAAGATTATCTTGTTACGCCTAAGAAGTCTAACTTCTTATTTGCGTACATAAGTACACACACACTTATTATTATTATTATTATTATTATATTTGATACGTCTGCTGTACAAGTGTTGAACAACATAAAATGATAACTCCACAATGTTTGAGGAAATTTACTGTGAGAGAGAATATTTATTTTACAAGTTGATACTTCGATGAACGCTAATGTTTTAACAGTTTTATAAATTTTGTTTTTTATAAATCGGTTATATATTATTTTCAATGCGGCAAAAATAAGTAATTTTTCTACGAATATCTTTTCGAGAAAAGCACTATCTCCTTATTTGAAGTATAGGGGTATAATTTTCTAAGGTCTTATAGTTAATGAGTTTAAGAAAATTAATAATTGACTTTTATTTTTTATCAAATGGAAATTAAAGTTAACTATTATTAATTTTCATGTTTTTTTAATTATTGTAATAAAAGAATATCTTTTTCCGAAAAATTTCACTTGAATAGGATTTGTATTTGCCATTGTTTTAGTGTTTTAAGGCTGTTTTCGGACAATGTAAAGTATATATAGAGGGGATCCGAATTCATAATATTTTGTATGTTTTACTTCTTTTGGGGCGTTAGAGAAATATAATGAGGATGAAATTTTACGATGCGCGCGCAAACCGTTACGGATGCGAAATGCTTTGTCTAGAAATATACAGAACGTTACATATCATTGCCGCCTTCGAAACTCTCAGTAAAATATTTCTCTTCACTTCCTTGAAGAAGGGAACTCCAGGGTTTGAACAGGAACCCTTTTAATCTGCTCGTACTTTACCGCTGAGTTTCCCCT